>JAAAKG020185051.1:0-51449 GCA_010014905.2 Druon quercuslanigerum
CACATCTTCTTCCTTCTGTTTTTACTTTTTTCGTCATTTTTATTTTCATTATTATCAAATTACAATAAAAAACATTAAAAAAAAAAAAAAAATATTAGCAACTTTCCTGTAATATCATTTTAATTTTTTAATTTTTAATTTTTAACGTTCTTTTATTGTTATTAGATAATAATAAAAACAAAATAGACGAAAGAAGGAAAAATAGAAGGAATGGGATTTAGTTGGTTGATTTCTCATTTCTTTTTCTCTTTTTTATTTTTTTCTAAAATTCTTGTTTTTTAAAGTTTTTTTCAGATTACAATGGTAGCATTTTTTATTTGTTCGTTGTGGTCGAAATTTGGTCGTTGGATTCTCGGTTTTATAAGGGTTTGCATCAATTTCATAATTTGACATTAACTAAGATTTTTAATTTGGATTTTTAACTAATTTAAATTTCTTAAATGATAAGAATAGAATTGAAAGATATTTAAAAAAAAAATCTTTTTAATTAAATCAAATGTTCTTGAATAGAATTCAGGACAAATTCAACTGAAGTCAACGGAAATGAGAAGAATTTGCTGTAATTCTTGAAAAATGCTGACAAATTTTTAAAAAAGTGAAGTGAATCGAAAAAATTTTGTAATATCAAATTTAATCATGAATTTATTGCATTATTGATGAGATCAAAAAATTTAAGGGAATTCAGAATTTAAAATTCAATTCAGATAGACAATGGTGAATATAATTGGTGGATAACAATTTGACGACCTCCATGAAGAAAAATTAAAAAGTAACACTAATCTGATTTCTAACTTTGAAAAGTGAATACATTAATTTTATCTTCAAAAACCGATTATAAGTAACTTAATTGATTGTGTGGAAAGCAATAATACAAACAGACAAAGGGTTATTTATTTACCCTAGTACATGTTTCTTAAATAGAAAAGTAACTGAAGTAATTCTAAAAATCACTATTTTTTTAAGTTACTCATCACTTTCTTTTACAAGCTCTATTTTAAAATATAATGAAATTGGACGTAAGGGTCCTACTGGAATTTCCTTAACTTCAACTTTGGTCAATGGGGTAATTTGGCCGGTTTCCATGTTTATTGATACCCGTCCTTTAGCGTGAATGCGATTATTTTGAGCATATATTCCAGCAAAATTAGTACTACTTTCCAATATTGCAAAGGCTTTATTATCTATTGATGATAATATAATTTGCTCTTCCCTTGGTACGAGCCCATAGATATTTTTTTCTAAAAGTATGCAAATTCGGTTATCTGCAGGAAAAGTGTATCTTCGGAGTACGAATTTCAGTTTCGGATTTTTAGTGGGAATAAGCCGAATAAGATGCAGTTGATTAAGTTCATATTTATGTCCGTAAAAAGTAGCAATAATGGTAGGTGGAGTTATATGCCTGCCACGAGGAGACCTAGACCTGACACGAGGAGTAGGCTCGACGGAAGTGTGTTGTCGGGCAGAAGAAGAAGATGGTCTGTCACGAGGATCACTAGGAATAGGGCGACCGTCAGGTAAATGATCGAACTGTACACTGAACTCTGCAAAAAAACAAAGGATTACCTTTTTTTCTTCAGGGGTAACTGTGTTAGATTAGGTTATTTTAGTTTATAAGAATATGCCGACATAATTTTTCTTTCAAATTTAATCTGTGTCGCACTGGATACCAAAGGGCAGGGCGTTAAAATTACGCTGTAAAATATGGTTTGGGAATTTTCCCAAAAAGTTAGGGAAGCTTTTCACACCATCACTTTGGGAATTTTCCCAAACGTTCGAGGTTTAAAATCTTAAAGAATGGTAGAAATTGTCTCAAAAGTTGGGGAACTTCCCCAACATTTCGTAAGGAAAATTTCCAGCCTAGATGGGAATTTACTTATTAGTTTGGGAATTTTCCCGTACTTTCTGCAGGAAAAACTCCCCAAAATTTGTGGAATATATCCTGACTGGGTTTTATCGATATGTCATTGCAGAATAATGTTAAAAATTTCGAGAATTTTACCAAAATTTGGATAGAGAAACATTCTACAAAATTTGTGGGAATAAAAAAGCAAGGGTCAGCTTGCAGTAGTGCAATAGAAAAGTCTTGCCCTGAAGGAACCTTTTGTTGGTCATGGGGGCCTCGGCACCAGGTAGTTATGTTCTGCTTTGTATCGACTACTTTCTTAAACACAAGACGCTTCATTTCTATTATGAGAGAGGCGTACGTCTCGTCCTGACAAATTTTCTTCTAAACTACCATCTCCAAGAAACAAGATTCTAATGAAGGCGGCATTGAAATTATAATTTATTATAATATAACAAATAATAATAATTTAATTATTATACGCAATAATTGAATAATATTATTATGCATTGTATTATTTTTAGAAACTAAGCTTGGGATGAAACCTTTTTAATCATATAACCATTGGAAAACAATGACGCATGATTCACATAGCATCGATGATATATATGAACCATAGATAAACTAACTAAGTAACTATTTTACAAAATTAATAATCAGCTATGTTTATTTTCCTAAATTTATGTCATGATTTAATTCATTAAATACAATATAATAATATAAAATAAATATAATCAGGTTTCTTGTCTGTTAAGTGTTTTTTGTGTAATAAAAGTGTGAATTTTCTGATGTTCCATGCGAAAATTACCATTACATTGCGTCAAATTGTCTATCTTTTAAAGGGTATTGTCAATTTCCTATCATTTCGGCGAAATTCCCAACTGCCTAAGGAATATTTCGCTCTTTGACAAAATATTCTTAAAACTGTGGGAAAATGACTAAACTCATAAGGGAAAGCTACTTTCCAACTTAATTTGGGAAATTTTCCTGAGGAACAGCTGGAAAAATTCTCAAAATTTTTTTCAGTATATAATTTGAGGCGACGCGACTGATAATAAGATATAAACATAGGTTATTGGTATTTTCAGAACACTTGAAAGAATTATAGGGACATCTTAACAATAACAAATATTCCTTACCTCCAGTTAAATAGTAATTTCGTGTGACTAAGATTATTAGACAAATTTTTTCAAAACTTTAAAGATTTCCTGGGGCTTCAGTTCAAAAAAAAATTTGATCATTTAGGCTTAATAATCAAATAAAATTCTTAATTTTGTCACACAAAGCCACAACCAAATCTAAAAGTCAAGTTCCTCATTGCTACACTGGTTTAAGTATAATTGTATCTAAAGTCTGAAAATGCCATTATGCCATCTCCTAGAGCTCCATCCTAAAAAAGGCGATAAGAGTCGAACTTGACAAGTTGACAGATTTTAGCTCCCAGAGCTCGTCCGTAGACATCTCTGATTTAAACACTAAAGAGTGCATACAATAAAAGAGCATCGCTTTTTGATTGCTAGAGGTGTGAGTCATATTAAGTTTAAAGACTTACGAAAAAAGATGCGCATAAGGAAACTAGACATTTAATGTTTACCTGAAACAACGAAAAAGGGACACGCAAGTAGAGACATAGAAAATGGAGAGACGGAAGTTGGATTTTAAGTATGGTCGGGTATAGATAGTGAATCACATGATAGGCAGGAAGTAGGTCTGATTGTGAATCAAAGAACGCAGCAGCTCGAAGATAATCATTTTGTATTTCCCAGACGGTGTTATCCAGAATGAAGGTAGAAATCGAAATATTATTTATTATAGCTTGCTACGCCCTAGTTGATAGCGATCCGAGCGCAAGAAAAGATGCCTTCTGAGAAACTTCAAATGACACAATAATGGTATGCAACAAAAATCAGGATACACAAAGAATACTGGTAATTTTAGGGATTTAAGAAAAAACTATAACGGAGACAGATTAGTTAGCCTGTGCTAAGATAAGGGCCTCTTTATTACAAATACTCAGTTAAGGCATAAAATGATCCACATGCAAACCTGGTCTAAAGGAACTAGCCACAGTATAATTGACGTTATTTTTGCTGATGAAATAATAAGAGAACTAGTCAAAGATACAATGGTCATGAGAGGTTCTGAATGCAATACTAAGCATTACCTTCTAATCTCCAAAATTGATTTAGGTTGGGGATCGAGAAAAAAGGGAACCAAGAAAACAAAACAAACATGAATCAAATAAAAGAACCTAAATAAACTGGATTTGCGAATAGATTTCCAAAATAAGATAATAGAAAGCATACATAGGGTAATTTGGCAAGTGCTTATAAGAAACAAAGATACAGATAGCACATGGATTAAGTTCCGCGATATCATTGTAGACGTCTGATCAAAGTGTGTGGTACCGCGGTTGTGGGAAGAATGTCTGGTGATGCATGGTGGAATGATAAAATTCCAGCTCCCCAAAAAGCAAAGAAGGAAACGTGCAGAAGAACTTTTAACATCGCAGGTCTTAGCGAGGAGTATAGAAATAGACGTATAAATTATTACAGAAACAAAAAGGGGATAGTCAAACGATTTGTTACCGAAAGCATAGATAAAATTAGCGCAGAAAACCCGAAGAAAATACTAAACTACTTTAAAGAAAGCAAGAAACTGCTTTATAAAGAAATGAATGACACGTTTAGATACTATTTTAGGTGACTTTCTGGAGAGGAAGCTATTGGACACCACAACTGCGATGTGGAACACGATGCGTTAGAAAACTCAATTGAGAAAGTATGTGTTACTAAAGTTAGACATATAACTAATAACATGAAAAATGGTAAGACTTTCGTGGTAGGCAGTATTAAAGCTTAAATGAAAAACAATTACAGAGGGATCATCTTATTAGTTACCTTAAGTAAAATATACTAAAAAATACTTATCCGCAGAGTATTGCACTTAACAGAAGAAATGATTTGGGAAGTTCAAATCGGATTTATGCCAGAAAGATCATGTACGGATTATATTGTTAGCTTAAGGCAGGTCAGAGAAAATAAGTTTTTTATGTATTTTTTGACATAGAAAAAGCTTTTGGCAAGGTATTTAGGAGTAAGCTGTAAGATGTATGAAAAGTGTACGAAGGAAACTTAGTGACTGTTTCGATATGATGCAAGAAGTTAGACCAAGATGCATTATGTCTTTATGGGTATTTATATTATTCATAGAAAAGTGTTTAGAAATGTCTCTTTTCGATGAAGAAGGTGTGAATGTCAAAACACTAAGGGTACTTGGCTTAGCTTTTGCAGATGATAGTGTTATTGTGGCAGAATCACTCGAACATGGTCCTCACTGTTTAAGTAAAAAAGTGACGGTGTCTGAAGAAAAGGGACACCAGTTAGCACACGGAAAAGAAGTCTGCTAAGGTAGTATGAAAATCTTGAGAGAATGAAAGATGAACGACTAACGAAACTAGTGCATCAAGGTAAATTAAATGGCAGCTTCCCCAGAGGAAAACCGTGGAAGGAATGTTTGAAAATTTGTGAATTAGACCCTAGTTAGAAAAGGCATAAGAAGCCACAGAAACACGAGAGCATGCATGAAAAAATGCATGGACGTGAAAGAAGCTAGAGCAGTATGGCAGGACAGAAAAGTATGGCGACAAATAGATAACAAAAAGAGTGTCAGTAGAGTAAATGAGGCCTCAAACTAAAGACCTTGTACAATAATGAACCCGAGTAGGGAATCCCACGTGACAACTTTATGAGGCTTTTCAATTGGCGTGATTGCTAGAGAGATTGATAAGAAACGTGGGTTGGAGCAGTGCTAGGGAGCGAGTGTGTTATTTAAATAAATAACACGAGAATTCAAGATCAATATAAAAATTCTATATCCCCTTCCCCATAATTCGCTCTTTCCCAACAAGTGAGTCACGCTTACCCGAATAAGAAATGGCTTAATGGTATAATAAAAAAAGTACACTGTCCCGAATTCTTATGGTTTCTAACACGTCTTTTTGAAAAAGTCCCAATCCTAATATATATATACAGTTCTAAATAAAATGAATAAAGACGGGCCACATGGGATTTTTTTAAATATTAAAATCTATTAATTTAGGATCATTTTAAAACTTGTATGGTTATAAACTTTACAAACACTGTTTTTAAATAGCAGATATAGTATATTCTTATATTTACCAATAGAATTAATAGTGAGCATTAAAGTGAAGACCAGAGTGTAAACGACCTCCATTTTTGCAATTACGAAAAAAAACTGATTAATGTGGATTCCTTCTGTTTAATATGCTAGTATCAAAATCCTTATCTCATGGAATATAGGCGTCGATCTCTTCGTTCTAAAATATTCATATTTATGCATACCTCATAAATTAATGCAAGGAAAGAAATGAAGTTACCTTAATTGAGGTTAATTTTTGAGAAATAATAAAAGTTTTTTTTTGAATAGCTGGCTGACAAAGATCTAAGCGACTTGTTTTGAGTTTTTATTCTTATCGTTAAAATAATAATATTGAGGAAATACCAGAGTGCGTATTATCTTAAGAAAAGATTCATTACGACTTTATTAATGCCAATTTAAATTAATTATTTTTTCAGCTGGTACAAATTAGCTATCAATTGATTTTTCGTTATTGACAAATAATTTGGTATCTCCATATTACATATTGAATATTGAATATTAAATATTGAATATTAAAGCTTAAAAACTCAGTCGAACCAAATGGTAGCGTTATAAGTTTATAGTAATTTGAAACTCAAAGGATCCTACGTAAAGAAACTTACAGACATTGATGTAAACAATTTATTATGCTTTGAAGACTGAAAAATGTAATGCAAGTGAGAAAATTTGGGGATATTTAAGAAGAGTCAAGTTTAGTACAATATTTTTTATACTTAAGGCTCTTGTATGAAAAATAATGTTCTATAGTTGTGTCTTGTTAAATCTGCCAGCAAGTCCTTACTTTTCTTAAAACATTTTTTAGTCAGCAAAGAACAATAAATTAGTCAACTTAATGTTTTTAATCCTATTTGCGTAAAACGATTAAAATATAAAACTAAAATAAAATAAAAATCAAACTACCATTAACTTATTATGCGAGCATTTGTTGATTTGTAATAAAGAAAAAAAAAACTCACTCCATCTATACTTGTCTAAAAATGATGTTTTTAAAGTCTGTTCGCAAAACAAAAAATTCTGTTTCGTAATTGTTCCTTATTCCTGCTTCTTGTATAATTATTTAATAAACTTATTTATTTACCAAGATACTCATTTATTAAGATCCAGAGCGCCTGTGTAGTTTTTCGATTGAGCAACTTATAATTTTTTTGAAAATGTGCAAACAATATGCCCTTTTCTTTGTATTAATTTTTCATTTTGGTTGCGCCCAATAAAGTTTTATTTTGCATTCACTCTTAATTTTATCTTTTTTAATTACTCGGAAGAAATAGTACAAAATAGTTATTTATTGTATTGCTGAAAAGGAGGATGTTGACATAAGGGTCACATTTCAATATAGAAATTAGATGCCTCATTTCCAAAACAAGGCAGATGTTACTGAAAAACTGTAATTTTTAATATTAATGAATTCATTATTTAATACTTTTAATTTACTTTTGAAACAACTTTCTGCGCGAAATTAGGTAACAATAAAATTTTCTTCTGTTTCGATTCGATAAAATCTTTTTCGGGTAATAATTCTAAAGAATATTGCAGCTAATGCAAAATGAATATAGCAGCCTTCAGAAAAGTAAGGGAAGAATATCCTGCTAATGGAAGCACCTTCGAAACTTGAATCATTGAACAATCTGCAATAGTAACCCTATGATAAATAGTTTTGCCAAAGCATTAATTATGTGAAAAAACAGAAAGACCAGAATAAGTAATTGCTGTTTTTATTGCTGAGCACGGCAGTTTGCAAGCAATCCATCCCTTACGTAAGATGATTTCGTAATAAGATTTTAATTAAGGGAAGCTTTCGAAAAAAGCTGCATCGTATTAAACGTACTTGTTTAATTCTTATCGTTTTTTGCCGGGCCTTTTCTACAAATTCTTTAAAAATATAAGTGGTACCCATTACTCTCGTATTCTTGGTTAAACAACTACGGTGGACTCAGAAACAGTTATTTGTACAAATTGAACGAGAAAAACTCAAATTAACGTATCAGGTGAAAGACATAACTAGCCAGGTGAAAGAAGTTATAACTACAATTAACTCCAGCTTTGAAAACGTTTATCTGGATGTTCATGAAACCTCTCACATCAATTACAAATACAGGAATTCTAAGCTTTTAAGGATTAATGTCTTACCATTTTCAAATGCCTCAGTCCAGAGAGCTTTCTTTATTCTAAATGTAATCATGGATAAATTAAGGACTGATATGGCATTTTAAACAGTTAAGGCACTACTTAAGAGTACGGAAGCTGCTTTTTGGTACATGTCCGAATTTCGAACCTACGCCGAAGATGCTTCAAATGTTCACAATTGAACAAGTTTGTATTAGTGAATTTGTTGGCGAGATTTTTGATGTTATCAGTGATGCCATCTAAGAATTATTTATTCTAGTTAAAAGTCAATTATACTTCGTCAGCTTGTTCCCCTGTATCATTGCGTACTAATATCCTTCTGCTAGACCTGATCACAGTTTTAAATCATATTTAAATAAAAAAAGAGCCAAATGACGGCCCCTGAGTTTAATTTCATGCGGGCGCTCTGTTTCTCATGGTGCGATGCATCATTGTATTTTTACGTTTATTTAAAAAAAAAAATCTCAAAGAGACTCGGAGTCCTATGCTTGTGAAGTCGGTCAAAGAAAGTCCATACTTTGCGAGGAGGCAAGGTTTCAGCACGCCCATGTTTCTGGACATTCCCCGTCCATAGAGGATCCTTTGATCAAAAATAAAAACCGGCCATCTCAGGACCTGCGTTCGAGGCACTGTTTATCCAGGTATTCTTATTCCAAAAGCCAATCACTTAGCCATTCTCAGTCCAGAAGCCGATCTCAGGCATATTCTCGGTCGCGGAGCTGCTCTTTAACGGACATCCTAAAAATAATCGGCGAACATTCATCCAAGACGGACATTTCTGGAGGAAGAGTTCAACATATTTTAGGTAAAAATTAGTCAAAAATTTTAACGAATGGCGTATCGAAGGAGATTATGGAAGAGCTAATGAAGAAGTATCCATTGCCTGAAAATTTAACCCCCTTAGGTTTCCAGCTTTAAATACAGGGGTGTGAAAAACCAAGTCATGATGCTTCTTGCACAAAACATTGTTTCCTGGTGAGACCCCAGGCAAAAGTTGGTGCGCACATAATGGCTAATCGTTTGGCCTTGACTAAAATTTTTAATGATGGGGCTGAGGTTAATCCTCCACTGGCGAAATATATATGTGATTTAGCACGAATAATAGTTCACGTCCATTACAAAATTTCGATCACAGGACGGGCATTCCATACGTTAAACGTGATCCACTTAGTAGAAGATGTGGTCTCCAATTTACCGATTGAATCTCAGCTTTTTAGCGAAAAACTGACTGGTCGCATAAAAGCGGCTGAAAAGATAAAATAGCATAGCAAATCTTTTACCAGACCAAGACCTTTAAGTCGTGGATTGAAGGGAATCGCAGGAGCATCAGAGGTCGTCAGGACGTGCATAAGTGCAAAGATCAAATGAATCAACATCGCTAGTGAATGTAAGTAAGTTGGCTAGAAGGTTCAATTTGTTTATTGACGCACGGAAAAATGTAAAGACGATAGCTTTATTCTTAAATCTATTAGAGGTTATAACGTTCCGATTGTTAAACCATTTATTCGACAGTAAAACGTTAAACAGTTAAACGTTAAACGTTTAACGACAGTTAAACGTACTGCTGAAAAACTATCAGATCTGAAGGGTTTTAAAATTTGCACTGCCATAAATGATCTTATCTCTAAAGGGGCCAGGTAAGAATGTCAGCCTTGCAAAGGCTTTAGAGAAATATAAAAAAAAATTTTTTTTTTGAATTTAAGAATAAGCTATACCAGTTTAAGTATTTACCTTTTAGTCTCAAAAAATAAACAAGCCTGTTTTTTAAACATTATAGAAATGAAACAAAATGTAGAATCTCTGGATCTCAAGAATTTAAATTTTTGCGTTCTTTCTTAAATTGTGTGAACTTGACAGTTGATTTACAATGGGAAAGAAAATAAAAAATACAAAAATTAAAGCAAAAGTTTTATTTAAAAACGGAATGTCAAGGATAGTCAATAATAGTTTTTGTTTTATTTACGTTAATTTTGAGGCCCATTCTCTTCAGGCTTACATTCACTTTGTTCAAAATTCTTTGCAAGTCTTAGATTGACTTTGCTATCACAACTTTATCATCTGCGAACGCTAACCCACGTACCCTTACTGTTTTGAGATCCACACCTTCTTCGTCGCAATGAGATATAATATAAATAGCTATGAAGACATAACGTATCCTTATCAAATTTTCTGTGATTTTCCTTTAGCTAAATATTTGATCCGTACATGAGCTTTCTGGCATAAACCCACTTTGGATTACCGAAATCTTTTCTTTTGTTATTTTCATTACCCTAAAAATAAGTATTTTTGAGTATATTTTACTTACGGTACGTAATAAGCTTATCCCAGTGTAATTATTGCAGGCACTTTTATCTCCCTTTCTTTTTTATAGTGGTACGATAATCGCTTTTTCTATTCATATCATTTCCTCGTCTCTATTTCTCATGTTGATAAATTTATTATTTCTATTTCCCTTCATTGCTTTATCAACCAGTTTCTTGCTTCCTTCAATGTAGTTTTGTATTTTCTTCGCTGCTTCTGCTCTTATTTTATATTTACTTTCCTTAATGAATCGCTTAAATATCCTCTTTTTGTGTCTGTAATCATTGATACCTCTATTTTTTCTGATCAATAGGACCTGCCATCTTGAAAGTTTTCCGGTACGCTTCTTTCTTTGCTTTTTGTGTAGCCTCAATTTCATCATTCCACCATGCATCACCAAAAATTCTTCCTAAAACCGCGGTACCCCACACTTCGATCGCACATCTACAAAGACATCCTAGAATTTAGTCCACGCGCCCTCTATATCTTTATTTCGTGTAAGCGCCTTCCAATTTGTCTTATCTAAGCTTTCCATAATCTTATTTTGGAAATCTATTCGCACATCCGATTTCTTTAGGTTCTTAATTTTGATTCGTGTTTGTTTTCTTCATTTTCTCTTTTCCCTATTGCCGACCCACGTTAATTTTGAAGATCAGAAGGTAATAATCAGTATTGCATTCAGAAACCCTCATAACCCTTGTATGTTTGACTAGCTTTCTTAGTCTTTCATCATTTAGACCAGGTGTACATGTGGATCATTTTATGCCTAAACAAAGTATTTATAATAAACAGACCCTTTTCTAAGCATAAGCCAACTAATTTACCTCCGTTATAGTTTGATCTGGGATCCCCAAAATTACCTAGTACTTTTTTGGTATCCTGACTTTAGATGCCCACCCATCCCTTCATGTCTCCTAGCATAATTATTCTTTCACCATGATCGCACATATTTATCGTGGCATTTAAAGTATCCTAGAAGGTGTCTTTTACTTTTCTGAGATCACTATAAACTGGCGCTTAACATACTATCATAAATAACCTTATGATTCCTAGTTTCGTTCTAGCCCACATTGTCTGGGAAATACTAAATCATTATCTTCTAGCGTTTCAACACCCCGTTTTCTATGTGCCTACTTTCTCATCCCTTCTCTTTGTTTTAGGCATACATGAAATATCTAGTTTACTTACGTGCATATTTTTTCGTAATTCTTTTATCTTGAGATCATTCATCTCCTAGCATTCCAAACACCCAGTCTCAGTTTGTCGCCTGCAACTTGACATTTACATTTACTGTGTACATGCCTTTTGTCAATTAAATTATTAGTACTTTCTAAAGAAATTTTTTTGCTTGTATTATTCATTGTTTAGATTATACGCCCAACTACCACCTTTATGCTATAAGTTTATTGTGCGAGTCGAAATCATGTCCAAGCTAAGTAGTGATTCGTCATATGGTGGAAAGTGTAGTTATAACCTGCGTCCCACCAAACTTCAGTTAATAAGGAATCGCGGGGTAGGGAGGGGGAACACTGGAACCGATAATATTTCAAAATACATTTGACAATGTTGTAAAAAAAGATGAGTTTGAATTTTTGATTCTTAGATGAAATCTAAAGAAAGCATAGTGGCAGATGGAGAGTCTCCCGTTCTTCCTCCAGAAACTGAGTGGGAATTGAATAACTCTGATTTTCAAAGTATAGGAAAAAGGTTTGAAAATTTTAAAATTGATTTATATGTAACAAGTATTAATAAAAATTTATAAAGTTTGTATACTGGTTTAAGGACGCAGAATCCATAGCTATTGATGCTCTTAAAATATCTTGGAAATCTGTTTATTTTTCGCTTTTTCGCCCTTTTCTTTAATTTTACGAGCAATAAAAAAATTATTGTATCCTTTGTTTTAGGATTTATTAAATAATTAGCAGAAAGTATTAGAGCTACGAGTCAAACTACTTGCATCTCCTTTTAGGAAAGTTCATCCGTTAGCCTCAAACCTCACCTGGCATACTCTCTGGAAGGCTTTCCAAAGGAAAAAAAATCTTGGAATAGGGTGTTTTTAAGATGATAGTATCATTATATCATGTGACAATTAAACAGTATGAAAATCTTACGCGATTGTGGTTTCAGTATTGTGATAAATATAATATCAGTGTTTGACGCTAATACGAAAAATGTATCCTAACAACCAACTGTCTAATAAAAATTTGACAATAAAATTCTTCATGGCAATGGTCTTGAGTACGTATTAACTATGCAGACATTATCAAAAGTGTTTGCAGAAAATTCACTTTGTTCGCGTTGTTCCTAATTTTTTATAAATAATAAAAATAGAAAAATTTGAAACACGTCTTTCTAAACATCTACGTAACGATCTAGAAAAGCGAGACGACAAAATATAATTAATCAGTATTTGTGTGTGTTTTAAAGGTATAAAGTGCAAAAAATATAAAGGTTGTATCATCTGAAAATAATAAATGCATTTGGTAAGAAAATTTTTATTTGATTTATTTAACTGAAATTCTTATATGCAAGCAGGCGCAATATATTAATTTCTTTCTTTTTTTTTAAATATGAACCAAACGCGTGAAAAAATTTCTTGAAACAGAGGGTGAAACAATAATACTAACTTCATTTGAAGAAACTTTTTTGAATGAGTTGGAACAATATTTTTTTCCACCTTTGGTGTTTAAAAAAAATTTTCTTTGTTAATTTTAATACCTAGCAGTTACCTGCCTACATAATTTAATTTTGCTGTCAACATAAATTTCTAAAAGGAAAATTTTGCCGTCAATATTTAACGGCTGTATAATTTTAACTGGTTACGATTTCAAACAATATTTAAAGACTAAAAGATAAGTTACTATGAATGTACAGCGAATGTAGAAGAATTCGAGAAATCTTGTACAACATAATTAAAGGTTATACAAAATTTAACAGATTATAATTAAACAAAACTTTATGAAATTACCAATTTTCACCGCATTGAGTAAAATTATATTAATAGAATTTAGGGCGAGTTAAATAGCATTTTATTGAATTCAAAAAAGTACAATGTAATAAATAAAATTCAAAAATATTTAGAAAAATTGTTAAGACTGAAAAAAGTCGATGGCATTCATAAGAAATGCAGATGAGTTCAAACAAAAAATTCAAGTATTTATATGCCTAGCAGTTTAAAGTGAGTTTATGAAAATTGAGATTGAATTTTTAAAAAATCTAAAAAAAGTACAATGAAATAAGTAGAATTAAGTGAATATAGAATCATTTAGATAAATTTAAAGTTATTTTAAAGAATTCAGGATAAATTAAAAAGATTTCAGTGGAAGTTCGAAATAAATTGAAATAGGTCGACAACATTTTAAAATGCTGCACTTATTTCATCCAAATTTGGTTTGAATGTCAAATAATAAGAAGAAATTAAGAAAAGTTTGAAGATTCGGGATATAAGTTAATAAAAATTTAGGGTAGAAACATAATCTATTTAGTTAGTTTAGTAGTTTTAGTAGTTTTAGTAGTTTCTACAGTATAGATATACTTTTTTTTTCAACAAAGTAACTAGGAAACATCTGCATTTTGAAACTGTAACAAGAAAGATAGCAAGCTTACCTACCACTACGGTTAACAAAATCTATTCTAAAATGGAACGAAAATAGACGTCTTGTACCTACTGGAATTTCATTAATTTCTTCTTTGGTCAATGAGGTAGTCGTGCCGCTCCCCATATTTATTTTTATCCGTTTCATACGGTCAGTAATAGAATCATGTTTATATATTCCATCAAGAACATTGCAGCTCTCCCATTTTGCAAACACGTCACCATCGATTGATGACAATACAATATACTCTCTTGTTGGTATTGGCTTATAAATACCCTTTCCTGTGTAAACTTTAATTCGTGTTTCCGCCGGAAAAATGTACCTGCGCAGCTTGTAGTTCCGGTACGGATAACTTAAAGACGTCAGCCTTAAAAATTGAAGTTGTTCGAGATCATATCTACGTCCGTCAAAAAGTGTAAACGTGCTAGGTAGAGTTGCGGAGCTGGCAGCAGGAGAAGTGGAGCTGACACAAAGTGAAGGATCGACCGGAGAATGTTGTCTGCGAGAAGAACCTGTTTCGCTACGAGAAATGCCAGGAATAGGTTCGCCATTAGGTAAGCAATCAAACTGTAAACTTATCTCTGCAAGAAGAAAGAGACACTGATAATTTCTTAAAGTAGGGGAAACTATGCAAGAGTAGCTTGGTTTTCAAAATAAATTATTTGGTTTTTGTTATAAAGTTAAATGCAAATCTTGCTTTTAGTGAACTAAAAACATGGATGCATATTTTATCACGAGCTTTATCGATTAGCATAACAGTTTTACTGTAAAGAAATTTGGTGCTTTAAACAAAATTCTTTTTTATTTATTAGTAGAAGTCAAGTGACTGCGCAAAAGAATTAAGTTATAATTATGGTTATTATATGTATATATATATATATTATAGTAGTACTTTTTTAAAAAGGTGGGGGGAGTTAGGGAGGAAACCGATAATAAGTGAGAAACCTAGCTCTTACAAATTTAGAAAGCTCTAATTTAGACAAAACTCTCTAAAAAATCATGTAAAATCAGTATCAATTCCTATTTACTACTACATCTTAATCAATAAGACCATCTTGTTCTGATATTCTGATACAAACGGTTTAAAAGTCCTAGAGACGTTAGAGTATTATATTCACCAATAGAATTAAGGATGACCAGTATGTTGAGAAAAGTCAGAAAAGCAGTGATCCCCATTTTTCGCAATCTGGGTAAAACTTATTAATGTCTTAATCGAGAATGTTATGAAGCAGAACATCAAATTATTATTCTGACGTGACTATACTAAATATTCTGGTATCTTGATTCTTATTTAATGAAGTATAGGCATATCATGAGTTATTTGGAATAAGAACATTTTTAATAAAATAAACCGTGGCTGATAAGAAATAATAAAGCGAATAACTAAATCAGAACTTCGCCAAGGTTCTTAATCTTATCGCTAAAATGATAAGATTTTAATACATACTTGTGACCTTAAAGAATACGTAATTCTATATTGAAGCACTCTTTTTTATTATCATCAAAGATTTTAAAATTCCAAACTATATGGAAAGTTATTATGCATGTGGATCAATCTTTTTTTAGAATGATAATTGGGATATAGGAGGACGTGATATTCTTTACTACCTAATTGAAGTAGAATTGGACTGCATACCTAATTAGTAATATTTTAGCATTGCGCTAATCAAATAGTGAAAAATCAGAAATTTATTATAATAAAGTCCATTTGTGAAACCACTCACAAATTTGCCAGCGACATTGATTTAATATTTAATTAGTAAACTTTTTTTCGTTATTGATTACGATAAGAAATGCTGGAACTTTTTAAGAAAGATCTTAATGTGTAGGATTCAAAATCTTATAACATCACTCATATAGGAAACATAATTAAAAAGTTTTTTTTTCAAAATTTATCAAAGGCCAACAAATTATCAGAACAAAACTCCCAAGAGTTTGTTTAGAATTTACAGGATAAAATCTTTTGTAAGTTGAAAATGCTTTCATGAAATGCAAAATTAAAAATATAATAACTATTGAAATTACGTTACTGTGATACTTCTCTTGATACCTTTTATGCAACATAACTTAAAAGAATCGAATGATTTAATAATGAAACTGATTAGTGTCAATCTAATTGAAATATCCATAGGTTTTTATGTTTATTACTTTAAATAAATTTCATGATGCATTCATAAGAAAATAAATTTTTTAAAGCATGTGACTATTTACATATTTTGGTAACTATAGAGATAAAAAAGTCACTTTTGTGAATAAATAACGAATAGGTAATATTGCGTTGCGGATCATGGCACTGGAATAGCTTATACTTTAGCTTGAGGTATTGATCTTTCCTTGCAATGTTTAGGAACAAGGTTCTCTTAAATACATCGTTAAGTCCACTAAAGTATATTTTATGTTTATTTGAAAGGTGCATTATCGTGTTTAAAGGAATAAAGTTAGTAATTCGTGAGTGATTATATAGTTGTTGGCCGATAAGAGTAAATGGTTATTCGTTACTATAACTCTCGTTGTCAAATGACGATTTTAAGTACATGAATCGTTTTTTAAGTTAGGGTTAAAAATTACATATTGAACTGAGAGGGCTATTGACGTAGCTGATGACGTAGATATACAAACAGAAAACGCCTTCAGGTTCTGAGGATGAAACAAACGACAGGTTTGAGGATTAGCAAGGGTCTAGCCTGGGCTGAAAAGAAAGTTGTAGTGAGGCATCTGTTTCTCGAATTCATAAACGACGATTTTAAATAAAAAATTCTTGAAAACGGAAAAAATCTGCCGACTATTATTAAGATTACAAGATAGTAAATCGAGAATGCTAACGGTAAAATCGTAAGAGTCTTAAGCACTGTTAATTGCACTAGCGATAAAGCACGACTGAAGAAGGAACGCGCCGTTGTCCAGGGTTTCGGAATCCTTAGGGGAGTTCCGCGTTTTCTAGCGTACGGCTGCTTACCCTTTTCGTGTACGGTCGCACTAATTCCTAGTTCGTGGTAACAGATTTGTTACATCCTTTTATTGAAAAATCAAGAGAGACTCGCTAAAAGAGCTTCGCTTGTGAATCAGGTTCAAGGTCGATGTGAATGCTTTGGTTGCTAATCAGACAAAAATAACTGCATATATTTTTACGTCTCTTCTGTTTCGTTGTTTTTTCTGTTTTCTATAAAAAGGAACTTAGAAAAATGGTGATCATGTTGCAGAAAAGCCGAGTGCTTTTGTGAGTAAGGAAGATTAGCTCTATATAATCTACCGCCTACAAGCAAAACTCCTTATGAATCAATAAAGGAAGCTAAGGATGCTAGTTTTCGTATTTTTCAAATCATGAGACTAGAGGTCAGCAGGATTACTTTCTAAACGTAAATGTCGTCTCTAATATGAACTTGAGATTTTTTGGATTTCTGGAACGTGGTTACACCCAAAGTTTTTTTATAAATGATAGCCAATTGTCGGTCTCTTCAAGCACGAAGTTGCGATATCAGACTTGACTTATCAATCACTGCATTATGATGTAGCTAATAGCCTTCACGAGTAAAGGCTTTTTTTATCGCAGTCATGTGATGACTTTCCTTATATTATTCGATTTTACGTCCGGTTTTTTCGCTTAAGGTCTTCCGTTTTGTAAGTAAGCAATTTGTCTGAGAATTTTTCTTTGTCCTCAGGTTAAAAGCTACAGAAAATATCTAGCACAGACAATCGCATAGATGGGACCTAGTTTAAAAAAAATTAGGGTCAGCTTCTCTCAGATTGGAAGAAGTATTCAATTGCGTTCTATTAATTGATTTTAAATGCAAACGTGCACTGATATCGTCTACTATTAGAAAATGGAGATATTTTTCACGCTGACAAGTGTTATATATTCTAGATCTGATGACATTAAACTTACTGCGCAAAGAGGAATGTGGATTTTTTTGTTGACAAATTTAATATTCCTCCATGCTGTCATTTGAGTTTAGAAAATTAAATCACAGATTTGCTTTTTTCACTAGGTTTATACGCCCAGAGACCTTCGGTAATAATTTGTTCCGTTTTGCTGGCAGTTAAATTGTTGGATATTTTGAGAAACCTTTGAATTCAATTTACCCTATTGATCAATTTTTTCGCTTTTTATGATCTTTCTTTTTTACATTATCAAAAATATTTTCTAGCGGGGTTGCCTAGATTCGATTGTTAGTTAACGCCGAGGGATCATCGTTAAGTTTTCTGTTACTATGAACAGCTGATTTAAAAGTACCACTGAAACCAGGAAATATTTCGTATGAGCTTTAAAATTCAGGTAAATCCATTTCTGGAACTCGATAATTTACTCCGATGATTTCATTTACTGGATTATCTATCGGAGACATATCGTGTAAAGTAGCATTAGCTTTTTTCGAATTATGGGATTTCGCTTTTTAAGTGGAAGGATTGGTATTTGTGCAACCTGGACCGTGGGAAGCCTTCCTGATATCGAAACAAACTTCATCCGCAAAAGGACTTCTCTCCTTATCTTCCGCATTTAAATCTGTTTGCGTAACTTAAGATTCGATTTGCGATTAAATCGTATTAAAAAGATCTTTAATATTTTCTATTTTACGAACTTTTCTCGTAATACCTCTACAATTATCTCGCTTTCTGGCCTTTCAAGATAATTTTTTATTTGGTTATGTAACGTTGTCTGGATACATTTTAAACAACAATGATTATTTTACGAATTGAAATAAAGGAATTTAAAGTAATAAATATGCTAATGCACGACACAAGTTTTATAGTTTCGTTTTCGTTGAAAACTTTACTTTGGAATTGATTCGATATTACTGATAATTATGATTAAAGGAATACAGTAAGTGTTTCACGTTTGATTGTGTAGTTGTAAGCGAATCAGAGAAAAGGGTTTTTCTTTAGGGTAACTCTCGTTGTCGACTGAAGGTTGAAAATGTAGAAATTAATGTTTATGGTCGGATCGAAGATGAGAAATTGAAGTTCTAAGGGCGAAACAAGCTACGGGGCTGAGAATTAGCAAGGGTGTAGCCGGGATAATGAAAAAAGTTAAAAAGAGAACACAAGCAGGACAATAACCAAAATAAAATTAGACATCTGCTTCTCGAAATCATAAAAGAGGATTCGAATGAGAAATTATTGCAAGCGTCAAACATCTAACTAACCGTTATTAAAATCATGAGACTATAAATCGAGCTTACTAACAGAAAATTATAATCCTCCAAAATACAAATTTCAACGTAAATAATAAACTTGAGATCTATACATTTTCTTTTTTCAATTTTCCAGTTACTTTTTTCGTTTTATTCATAATGCAATAGAGATTTATTTTATACGTCAATTGATTAATTCCATTGCTTTTGCAAATATATTTTTTATTTTTACTATAAAACTATGAGTTCTTCGAAATAATTTTTTGTAAAGCAGGAATAATATTAAATTCTATGAGGATTTAGTATAATTCGGTTAAGAAGAACATAACCAAATTCATGAGAATTTGATCAAATTCATATAAATTGGGAAGAATGTAATTAAAAAAACTTTTAATGGATTCATTAAAAGGGAATTGTATAGAATTTAGGATAAATTCAACATAAATTAAGTAAATCAATTAAAATTACACAACGAATTAAATAAGATTAGATTAAATTAATAAAAATATAAGACGAATAAGAAGAGTTTATTTTAATTTTTTGAAATGCTGAGGAATTGGAAAAAATGACAGGCAAAATGAAAACCTCTTCAAAATATTAAATTTAACAGTAAATTAATGAAATTTGGGATAAGCTTGGAAAATTTCCTAAAATTCTTAGATGTTAGTTAATTTATAAGGATACCACTAATAATAATTTAGGGCAAACTTCGAGTAAAATAAAAAATGGTTACATACAAATATATTCCTTTAATTTTATCAAAGTTTAAATAATTACAGAAGAATTTCAGGTAACTAAAGAGATTTTAATCAATTTCATTTAGAATTAAGATAATTTAGATGAATCAAGAAAAAGTTTTTAGGTCGAAAAAATGCCATTGAATTTAGATAGATAACGGCAAATATAATAAATTACGAAAATTATGAATTGAAAAGTAAAACTAACCTAATTTCTCACTTAAAAAAGTGACTACAGTGACTTTTTCTTTAAAAATTGACTATAGGTGTCTTAGGTGATTGTGCAGAAAGCAATAATACAAATAGACAACAGCGTACTTTATATATTTAGTACGTTTTTCTGAGATAGAAAAGTAACTGAAGTAATGACAGCCTGGCACGTGGAGACCTAGACCTGACACGAGCAGTAGTTTCGACGGGAGAATATTGTTGGTCAGGAGTAGAAGAAGGAGCTTAATACGTATTGCTAATTTCCAATTTAATTATGATTTCCTGCTACCAAGATGTCAAAAATTAAAAATTAGATAATTTAGACCAAACCATTCCTGTTTACTAATAAAAAGTAAATAAGTCTTAATAATATTATCGTACCTAAAAGCTATGGCTTATGTTTTCAAGAATGAATTACATGTTTTAAAAATTTGTATAAAAAATTTTATATTACATATGCCATAATGTATTTTTATTTAAGAGCTATACGTGCAGTTCTTAACGTACATACTATTTAGATTATAACCTTATCAGAGCACAGGTTTTGGAAGGTTTTGGAAGGATTTGGAAGCTCAGAAGAAAATTCGCAATGGGTGCAGCACTCTACCCAATTTTATGTCGCACTAATCGGGATGATGGGAATGGAGAAGAGAGAGCTTACCGGCGACACGTAGAAAATATTATACTGCGCATGTACCAAACTTAACTTACTTGACAAGTCAAGTAGTATTCTGAAACTTTTCGTAGCAGGGATTGGCAGGATCACTTCACATTTAGTTTCCGGAAGGCGCCCTGGCGCGGGAGTTAGTGACGACACTAAAATACATTATTTGCTGTACCATGCACCAAGGATGAATTCCTCTGCATCCTGAAAATGTAAAACTCCTAAACGATCATTTGGGCCCCCTTCATGCTAAGTGGTCTAAATGCAAGATGAGCGAAACTGAGATACAGACAGTTTTCGGTCCAGGAATCGTTGCGCTATCTTGTGCTATACAAATAAAACTCCTAGGTTGATAAAATGACGCTAAGTGAAGGGTAACTTCAGCCATGGTCTTGAAAAATCCTATTTTAATAATACTCATGAACTTAAAATTGCTATTCTGCAAATTTGACATTCTGGACTTAACCACTTGGCACCTTGGGTGCCCACTTAGCGGGAACGATGGTGTAAAAGACGTTTAGACAGGCAACGATGTCAATGAAAACTCAGAACCTACAGCGGTAAAAAAGCAGGGCCATATCTTCGTGGCACAAAAGGATCGCTAGACCAAGCAGGCAAGAACGGGTAAAAGGCGAAGTACGGCTTACTGGCCGGTAACTCAGTATATGAAGGTATTTGGTATGTGGTCACGGAGCCTTAATTTGGCAGAAAGACAAGAGGCTTTTGGTAGGTATTGCCTTTTTTCAGGCTTTTCTAAGAAAGTTAAGACGACTGCACACTCGGCTCACTCTGCCGACCGAAGTGCGAAATTACTTTCTCCACCAAGAACTCCACCACGTCGACCCACAAGGCAGTTAGACAGTTCATCCAACAGCAGTGTCTAATCACTGGTCGCCCGCACCATGACCTGCCTAATTAGTGCGCACGCACCATCTAGCTAAAGCATAAATATAGAAAGCAACGCACCATAAATCACTAGTCATGCTTCAGGCACACCAGACTTTCCACGGGTACTTTGCAAGACGACTTTAACCCTTATCACGTCAACTGAGACACCCAAACCATTTTTCACCAGCGATAGATTCTAATCACGTTCGGTTGACTGCCGACGCGACAGCATTGGACCTATAGAGCCTTCCTGGGAGCTCCTGATCCGCACCTGCCTTTTGGTACGAGCCTTAAGAAAAATTCATCTTCTGAACGGTCCACAAGATCCGTGCTCCGATCTGTTTTTATATTTTTTTGTCAAATAAATTGTTATATTTTTTGTATTCCCGATCATCCTTTTAAATCTTGTCTGTCCGTACCCCCCGATTTTGGAATCTTCTATTGCAGCCAAACACGTATACCTAGCCATGCATCGTCCTGCATGGGGAACCGGTGGAACAAATGCCCACATCTACCAACTCATTACTTTTCGTAGAAGGATTTTCAGCTCTCTAAAACATAATGAAAATAGTAATCAAGCATTTTGCCAAAATTCCTAGTAATACGAAAAATCTATTTGCAAAATCAAATTGTAGCCTATCCTCCACACCCATCAGAAAATTACCAGCTATCGCATATGTGACCCACGGATAAGGGACAATAATACAATTTTTTCTGTAGCCTCACGTTCCCCAGCATCACAACAGAGGTTGGTATTAACTTGGAGAGGAATTGACAAACATTATACTTCTGTCCTTACCTCGGTCTGGGGCTGTTTATTTAAATATGGCAAAATAAAGTACGAATTTACTTTTAAGGATCACTTTAATATTTATTTCTTATTTAAAATAAAAGGTGCAAATAGTCGACGATATTTGCTTTTATTTACTTCGCAAGTATAGCACTTAACCTCGAAAGTGTGCATGCCTAAATCTAATTTATAATTTTTGGAGGATAAAAATAGAAAATTAAATTCGGATAAGAGTGTCGAAAAAAATTCTAAATTAAATTGGGCTTTCGAAGCTCAAAATTTAAATAGTTTCAAATATTTTAATTGAATATTTAAAGTTTGCATGCTAAAATATTTTAGGCTAAAGAATTTGAAGATATTTCGAAAGATTTTACAGAATTTTATAAAGTTCTGAAAGATTTAAAAAAGTGTAAAAATTTTTATTTAAGATTTTAGGTTATTTTAATAAATTTTGCAAAATCACAGGAAATTTTGCCAGATTTTATAGAATTTCACAGGATTGGACAATATTTTAGTGGATGTAAATAATTTATTCAAGAGAAGTAAAGTTATTTGTAGGGTTTCTGAAATTTAAAGAGATTTAAAATTTTTTTCTTTTTCCCTGAAAATATTAATGTTTTAAGTCGATAGCGGCCAGATAAAAAGTGCGCTGGCCGTAACGAGAGTCTAAGATCCAATTTATAATACAGTTGGCCGCCGCTAAAAATAAAAACTAATCAAGTAACCAGATATCAAAGTATTATGCATAAATAAATAATAGTGCATAATGTAAATTAATTATTTATTTAATATTATTTTGAGACATATTAATATAATGACCAGAAATACCTTTTTATAGTTTGTCTGAGAGTTTATATTTTTGGCGCCGGGAACTGTTTTATGAATCGAATCTGAAATTATCGTAATACCGCTATCGAATTGAGACGTTAATAATTTATTGAATATTAATTCGATCAGGCTGAAATTTTCCACAAAACTTCTTTGCACTGCTGTTAAAAACTATCTTACTGGAAGTCTTTTGTTGTTCAAAATTTTCTCGATAAACGAAACGCTAGAAGTTAGAGAAGTCCGGTAAGCGCCACGCATCCGAAAAAAATTTACAACAATTTCTTTTAAATACCTTTTTGAATTACCTTTGCTTTATTTGTCTAATGACATATCGGGCTATATTTACTAAACATTTTTTTTTAAATCCTACAAACTGACGAACGGAGCACGTGTTAAAGTGAATAACGAATTACAGTTGATATTCACAAAAAAGACAGTTTTTTGGCTTTAATTCGAATGGCTCCAGGGGTTTTCCGACTTCCGGCGAAATAAGTTTATGTGCCCTTATGCGATGCTGCAGCTCAATTATTTGACAACTGTTTAAAGGTGATTTTTATGGTGATTAATAAATTTCATTGCTTTTGCAACTATTTTTTTATTTTTATAATAAAATTGTGGTGACTAGCTTTGGAAATATTCTTTAGTACGTAGGATTTATGCATTATGAATTAATTATTATGAATTCAAGAAAATGCCAGAGACTTTGGTGAAGTTTATAAAAATATTTAAGAATATTGAAAGAATATCGAAAAAATGTTTCACTATTGAATTTAGAGAAAAATTAGGAATATAATAAAATTCCATGCATATATAATAATAATTCAAGGAAACAATACAAAATTAACTTATCCACCGATGTGGCTTCCACGCTCTACTCTAAAATGGAATGGAAATGGAGTCTTTGGCCCTACTGGAAATTCCTTAATTTCTTCTTTGGTCAATGGGGCAGTCGCGCCACTGTTAATGTTAATTTTTGTCCGTACTATACGGCCAAGGTAAGGGTCATATTTATATACTCCAGCAAGAACAGTACTGCTCTCCAAAATGGCAAAGACATCACCGTGATATGATGATACTACAGTTTGTTCCTTTGGTGGCATTGGCCTGTAAATACCCCTTCCTGCGATTAATTGAATTCGTTTATCTTCCGGGAAAGTGTATCTTCGAAGCAAGTATTGCCGAAACGGAAATTTAAAGGAAGTAATCTGTATAATTTGAGGTTGCTCAAGTGCTCGTTCATGTCCGTCCGAAGAAGTAACATTGATAGGTAGAGACCTGTGTATGGCAGGAGGAGACCTGGACCTGACACGAAGATGTAACTCGGCAAGAGAATGTTGTCTGCCAGAAGGGGGACAAGGAAAAGAAGAAGAGCAAGAAGAAGAAGGTGGTCCGCCACGAGGAACAATAGGAATGGGGTCACCATTAGGTAAACAGTCAAATTGGGAACTGAACTCTGCAAGAAGAAACAAAAGATTACATTTTTATATGGTAGAAAAAACTGTAGTCTTCAATAATATTTTTTTTAATAAATAATAGTTGTCATTGATTGAATATATACATATCAGGATGTCCGTTAATTTGGCGATGTCAAAATTTTTTTACCACCCTCGTCTACCTTTTGAAAAATTACAACATGCATGATAATTAAATGCATCAAATTCTCATTTCGCTGATCGCGCGGGTTGCAAGTGTGAGCGCGCTCAGGGCTTGCGTCTGTTAGATCACATTTTTCGCGCTCGATAATGCTGCTCCTCCCATACTCTTACTGTACGTAATTTATAGTTTCCGGAAATAATAAGACGCGGGACCTTCTTAGATGTTTTATTGAACAACTTATTATTTTTCCTAAACATTAACATTTAAATACCAGCATTTAAATCAAGTAACATTTTTAGCATCGGATCTTTTGTGAATGAAATCAAACAATCTTTCAGATACAAAATACAAATTTTCAAATTTATTTTAAACAGGAAAAATTATTCCTTTATCATAAGAGATGACATTTAAACAAAATACTTGAATTTTCAAAAAACTTAAATAAATTTTCGAAAAATCATTATAATCTCAACCTTAAAAGAAGAATTGTAAAAAGTATGTAACAGTTCATATTTTAAACAAAAAACATTAATTTGCATTTAAAAAATTAATTTTAGAACGAAAAAGACGAATTTTTGATAACTAAAGATTTTTCTGTCATGAGGGGTGAAAGAAGTTTACCCAAATTATTGAATCATTAAAATGCAACGAAAAAGCAATAAAAAGCAATAAAACGAATTTTCGGAACAACTTAATTGTCAAGGATAAAAAAAAAAATTTTTAAGAAAATAGTTAAATTTGTGTCAAAAGAGTTAAGCAATCAACCAAAGAAGTGAATTTGCTTCTAAAGATATGCATCTTGCACAAAAAATAATTTCTTAAAAAATTGATTTAAACAAAATAGTTAAACTGTCAAGCAAAGAAAATTAATTTTCAACCGAACAGTTGTATTTTAATTCAAGAAAAATTAAACTTCTACTTATTTTTGTTTTTTTATGTTTTTTACTTGAAATATACGTTTTAACCAGGAATTAAATTTTTTTACGAAAATTTTAATTTTACCCAAGAAAGATGTAATTTCTACTTAAATAGACGAACTTTAAAATAAAAAAGACAAATTAAAAAAAAACAGTTGAATTTTCATTTGAAAACATTTGAGTTGACTTTTCAACACTAAAATGAAAATGAAAATGAACGAGATGACTTTGTAAAAAAAATTTAATTTTTAAGCAAAGAATTTTATTTCTAGCTAAAAGTATATATTCTCTAATAACATTAAAACATTTTAAAAGTTATAGAAATTTCCCGACTTTTTTAAAATTGTTTTTGGCTTATTTCGTACAATTAATGTTTTTTTTTATTTAGTTATATACGACTTTACGCATTAAAGAAATAATATTAAAAAATATATCCCCTAAAGTGACAGATACTAATTTACTGAAAACCAATAAGATATTTATTTACTGAATTCATGGACTTCAAGAAGTGCAGGGAATTCACAAAATTCACAAAATTCACAGAATTTACAGAATTCACAGAATTCATAGAATTCACAGAATTCACAGATTTTACAGAATTCACAGAATTCACAGAATTCATGGAATGCTAGAGAAGTCATGGAGTTCTGAATAAATGCACGGAATTTAAGCAATTCTGGGGAGTGTGTGAAATTCAAGAAATTCTGATAAAACTATAAGATTGAGAGAATTGGCAATATTCGTTGAATTCACAGAATTCAGGAAATTCTCAAAATTTTTGGAATTCTTAAGATTCATGAAGTTCGTAAGATTCATGGAGGTCACGTAAATTGAAAAGTTTATCAAAATCAAAGATTTCCAGGAAATCTAAGAATCACGCTAATTTTTTTACATCCATAAATTCCATGAATTCCTTGAATTCTGTTAATTCTTTGGTTTTTATGAATTCCTTAGTTTTCGTGAATTCTGTTGATTTCGTGAATTACTTGAATTCCTTTATTTTCATTATTTCCTTAAATTTTATCAATAGCGCGAATTCCGTTAATTCCTTGATTTTTCAATTTAGTGAATTCCGTAAATTCAATAAATTCTGTACATGCCTTGAATCCGAGAATTTCACGAATTCCATTAATTTCATAAATTCCGGGAATTTTAAGAATCACGCTATTTGTTCGAATTCCATAAATTCCGTAAACTCCAAAAATTCAGCGAATTCCGCGAATTTTATGAACAAGTTGAATTTCGTGAATTGCTAGAATTCCATGTATTACGTGATTTGAGTGAATTCCTTGAATTTTATCAGTTTCGGGAATTCCATGAATTTCATGAATTCTGGGAATTCCCTCAATTCCATTCCATGAATTCCATGAATTTTGCAAATTTTATAAATTCTGTGAATTTCATGAATTCCGTGAATTCCATGAATGACGTAAATTTCATGAATTCCTTGAATTCGACGAATTCCATGAATTTTTGGGATGCGAATTACATGAATTCTGCAGATTCCATGAATTATGTAAATTTTTTAAGAATTCCTTCTGTTCGACGAATTTCGTGAATTCTTTGGGCCCAAATTTAATGAATTTTGCCAATTCCTTGAATTACGTAAATTTAATGAATTTCTTGAATTCACGGAATTCTGTGAATTCATTCGGCGCGAATTTCCTTAATGCTGAGAATTCCGTGAAATGCGTAAATTTTACGAATTTCTTGTATTAGCTGAATTCGATAAATTATTTGGGCACAAATATCATGAATTCTGCGAATTCCATGAATTATGTAAATTTCATGAATTCCTTAAGTTCCACGAATTTCTTGAATTCTTTGGTAGCGAATTTAATTAATTCTGTTAGTTCCATGAATTATGTAAATTTCATAAATTCCTCGAATTCGAGGAATTCCGTGAATTCCTTCGGCTCGAATTTCATTAATGCTGAGAATTCCGTGAAATGCGTAAATTTTATGAATTTCTTGTTTTGTAGATCTCCAAAAATTTTCAACAGTGTAGGCCTAATTATTATAAAATATGAACTACTGAATAGAAATAAAATTTGTGCACAAAAGGTTAATCGCGTTTCTGTTTCAAAGAAGTTGCTGAATCACTTAAACTTGTCATAAAAAATTAACAATAACAATGATTGCTTAATACTTAAATAATTATGCCTTAACAATAATAACTCAACGTAATGATGGTTGATGATTTTTTTATGATCGTCATTTAGTCCACATACACAATTTTTATAAATATACATACATCTAACAGAAACTCATAAATCTCAATAAACAATTTTCACAACCCCAAATTCGACATCATGTCTTTGGCATTAAGTTAAATGCAAACTTACAAGGCTCCTAGAAGAAAAAGCGAAAAATGTGACTTTGGAGATCTCAAACTCAATAATAATATATTCCAAAAATTCTGGAAAAATGATTTTTTGCTCTTTGTATTATATCTTAAAACTGATCTACAGGGCTAAAACATACTTGTTATTTTACATTAAAAACGTCAACCAATTTTTTAAATTTATGATGAAATTTCTGTTTTGGGGAAGGAGGAGAACAAAATTCCGCCATCAGCAAAAGAACAGCCTGGATGCTGATTTCATAATTTTTATATTATACAATGCGTCATCTAGATATATGAATGTTTAACCGAAGTACTGGCAACAATATTTCGATTTATTTCAAGTACTAAATAAAATTAGGAAAAGGAGGCTAATAAATTTGTTTTCATTGAAAATTGTAAGCATAGTAGATTATTATATTTACCAATGGAGTTAAGAATAAGCGTCCAGGTAAAGACTAGAGTATAAGCGTTGCCCATTTTTCGCAAATAGGGAAAAACTGATTATTGCGTCAATGAAGAATTTTGTGTAACAGTATCCAATTTATATGCTGGCGTTTCATTCAAATAGATAAGTATATGTTACCTTAATCCTCATCTCATAAATTATATGAGGCAAGTTTGTCTGAGATTTTCATGTTTATACTTCATGAAATATCAACCGAGACTAAAAGAGAAGATTTTATTAAATACGAGCCAGTTTATTTATTTTCATTTAAATATTCTCTGCCACTTTATGGCATCCAATTTTTCAGTATTATTCCTTTAATGCCTAAAGTCTCATATGACTGAATCAAAAAAATAAAATAAAATAAAAAATTCAAATCAAATTTAAATACTTAAAAATAATTTATTTATTGTCAAAAATTGGATGTAAAACAATTGTATATAATCTTCCGCTCGATATGCTACAGTTTGCGAGAGGTTTTAGAAAAGCAAACTCTATGACGACCACGTGAAGGCAATTTAAGCGGCATTAGAGAACACAATTGGTAAGGTATAACCTCGGTAAATAATTCCAAGATTGGAAGATTGCCGCTATAATAATTACACTTTTATCTTTATCTGTACAGACAATGTGCCTCAAAACTGGCTGTTTGAAAATGTTGGCGGTTTACAACCTTGGGCGGTAGATAAGACAAAAATGTTCGACAGCAAGAACCTTCCAAGGCCAGTGAAGATGTTAACTTGGATTCCTAGTTTATTTGTTGGACCAAAAGCAGCACATAAAAGAAAGGAAATTCAAAATGCAATATGGCAAACAGAATGCTAAAAGGTCATCGTTGCTAATGTGGGCAGTCAAGCATCCTAACTAAAGACAACTTCAGTGCCGAGAGTGGTCGAAAGTTTCAAGAAGATCAAATGTAGACCTCATTATGGATTAAAGAGAAATACTCGTAACATGAAGATCCTCTTAAAAAAGCCACGTCTAAAGAAAAAGCTCCGGATCTGGATTCTGAAGATGTTGGAAAGAGGGCTGGAAGCTAAAGTGGACACTAGATTTCCGCCTTTCAGTCCATATATCTGAAGTATTCGTGTGACGGCGGAACAAGTAACTGTTGCCCTAATACAGGAACGTTGGTCCTACAAGCCAAATGTAAGAGGTGGAAGTGAAAAAAGCGAATTGTTTCATTAGGATAGTTTTGTAGAAACACCTCGAGCAGGACATTCAGTAAAACCTGATTTTTTATTCATTGGATTAACAGAGTTTCGTTCTAGTCGACTGATGTCAATAACGATCAGCCACCACATAATACACCTTCCCACGTGAGCTCTAGATACCAGTAGTAATTTGATCTTGTATTAGAATAGTATTAGCGAAATTGTACAAGGGATATCATGAATGATCAGATACGTCCTTTTCGGACCATAATATATGCTTCTTCTTAAAGCATAACTTTTTATTAATAAAGCATAAAAGAAAAATCGTACTCTTCGTATTGACAAAACAGATGGAGACGCATACCGCGAGAAACCTAGACTTGAAAGGCAGAAAAAGGATACCAAAAGCCTATTAAACAGGGCTAAAAGTATTAAAAACTGAGATTTGTAGAGAAGGGTCTTTTCTTCGATGGAATCAATGCGGTAAACACTAGCCTAGAAAGGGAGTTGTTCATCTCCGGAAAGTCGTGGGAGCGTTACCTCGAGAGAAAAAGGTTCTTTGAGTACTTAAGGCTGTTCCTCTTGGTGGTTCGGAACCCACTTTAAACTGTAGGTCCCCCTCCCACCACCAAATAAGCGTGTGGCAGGTGTATAAAGGATACGGAAAAAGGTACACGAAAAATCTAAACCCTTAGGGGACACATTAGAAGCTTCCATAATAAAAAGTTATCCTAATCGATTCAGAATCGGTGGCTCATCAAAAGATGAGCTGGACTTAGATAGAACTACCAGGAATTAACGCTACTATTGCAGGTCAATCAGCGCAACTGGCAGAATTGATTCCTGTTCGTTTTTTATGAATTTGGATTCGATTCTTTTTTTTTTATTGCCAAAATCAAACCTGATAATGCTAAAAAAATAAAATCACACGAATCATGATTTAATTGATGGAATAAGTAGACTCACGTGGAATCGATTTTCGAGTGATGTCTTCTTTATGAAAGCTTTTAATATTTTCAGAAAAACTACTGACATTTTGATAGTATTTAAACTTATTTAAATGTTGTGCCCGAGAGATTGTGGCACTTTAAGTGTTAAAATAGCCACATTTGAAATAAATTCGGTTCTAAGTTTCCAACATTTTTTTATTCAAATATTCAAAATTGAGTCATCATTTGGACTTTAATTTTGAAAATATTTATATATTTTAGTTGTACAGCCATGCTTTGTACAATTAAAAATGTACAAATAGATGACTACTGTTCCTAGTCTTTAGAAAGTTTCATACTAATAGCATCTCAGATTTCAAGATTTTTATTTAGCAATAGTAGGAAATTTTTAGAAGTTTAAAATTTAACCAATTCTAAATAATCAATTGTGGATGTAAATTTCCCAAATAAGAAGAATATTTAATTTGCAATAAAAGGTTATTTAACTTGTTAAAATTAAACAATATTTGACTAACAAATCTTGAATACAATGTGTCTATATAACGACGGTTATCTCCTTAAGATCAGCAAATAAAAAGCTCTAATAGTGTAACGTATACTGTTATAAACTTTTATTGAATTAAAGTATAGTCACCTCTTGAGGAGTACTTAAACAAACATTTCCATTAAATAATCATTAAATTTCTACCACCAGTCCCTTCTTATTGTGTCCAGAAGTACCCTAAAAATTCAATATGGAAGTTTCTTATCCAATTCATGCTTAAGACGGTATTTTTTGAAATTTTTTCCATGTGAATTCTTATAAATAGGTAAGTACCGAATTTTCAAGTATTTTTCAAATAATTTTATATTTTTAAAACATCTATTATTTGATTAAATAATTTTTCTCCTCGTGTAAATCATTAAAAGTTATCCTCTTCCGGTATAAATTATACAACTTTGACGAATTACAAGTGTTTAAATTGTTGCTTATCATATTTGGTAAAATATGTTTAAATAATTAGAAAATATCCTTTAAAAAAGTATTGTCCTCAATATTATCTAATTGTGTAATTATATCCAGAATATAATAACTTTGCAAGATTTTAGTTAGCATAAATGGTTTAAAAAAAGAAGCATTCATGAACTTTGTATAAGTTATCCCGAATGACAATAACTTTCCATGGTTGACAGATAAGAAAAAATTTTTTAAAGATGGTCAATCATTTGCAAATACTTAAAAATTTGTCATTTATTGTTTAAAAATAATTCACATTAAAAAATTCCACACTTGGCATGAATTTGATAGAAAAATCCTGTTTTGCATTTTCTGGAACCTTTTCCTTGCACAAATAATTTTTTTAAATTGTAGATATAATTTGAAATATACATTTATTTCAAACGAAAAACGCGCGCATAACATAAAATAATTCAAAATTTTATTCCTCTTCTTTGAAATTCAACGATTTATTATTAATAGTATGAATTTTTGGTATAAACGTCAACATAACCGAAAATTTTTCAAAAATATTAAATTTACCGTCTCTGAATGCTAATCTGAAAAATGATTAATAACTTATAAAATCTTATGAGCTTCTTAATTTAAATTTTCTAATTTTTGATCAAAATTTCTAACAATACTTAAAACTTAAAATCTAGTTATCTATAATAACAATTTTAATTTTTGAGAACAAAACACTATCAGAACACGAAGTTCTTCAGGCTTGTGAATTTTTTTATTCAGACAAAAATTATTGCAAGTAAATCTAATGATTTTTTTTAAAGAATATATTATTCAGTAAAACACATCAGCTTTAACTCAAGATGTGAAAAGATAGTAAATATTATTTAAAATATAATAATAACATTCTCTATCTGTAGTCTGTATCCGTATGTATTCTGGGTGACAACATTGGCTAATTTCAATACTATTTGCGTACAATTAATACTAAGCTTCGAATATAGAATTTATTCAAAGCAGAAGTTAGCCTCAAGCATTTCAATGTTCAGTTTATGGCCTGGAAAAAATGTAATAAAATCGTTCCACTACGAGTAAGGACCATTTATGAAAATAATACACGCGAACTTCAAAGGTACGAGCCCCAAAGATACCAGTGTTCCAGAGATACGACCATCCCGACTCTAAAGTGTCGACCAGAATTGTTGCATGTGTGCGTGCTCACGCATTACTCCCGACATCTAATCGTCGCAGGAGCAGGGAATACTTTCACGGTTTTATCTTTAGAGTTTAAAATTCCCAAATTTTTCGTATCTTTAGAGTTCGGTCGTACTTGCTCTCAGTAGAATAGCGGTACATCACCCGACCTTTAAGAGTGCTATTATACTAGTCTAATCCCTGATTGAATAGTTTAAATTATGCGGATGTAAGCTTAGTCGTGCGGGAAACTCCCAGAGTTTCGGAATTTTTTGGAACAACTGCTACGTAACAATGACCAGCACCTCCTATAAAGAAGACACGTACGTGCAGCATCTACTCTACAGCGGTCTGAATAAGCAAACAGCAGATAAAAAGAGAAGACCCTGAGACCTTCATCCAGTGAAGGAAGTGCAATGCTTTAGCATCAAGAGTAAGATTGATATCCGGTCTTCTCTTAAGCGATAACTTTAGCAATAAACAAAACAAATTCAGTGTGTGATTGTCTACACAACATCTAAAAGGAACAGAGCCTATAAGTCTGTAACACGGTTATCAAATCTTTGAAGAACTTCTTTCCTAAGGTTCTCTTGACCACTCTCCTACGCCAGCAAAGAAGGTTCCAAGGACAATAATAAGAAAGCTTCAGGGAGCTTTGCAGTATGCTCATAATACCTGAGGAGGGATGAGGTGAAAAAATGACTAAAAAATAGGCAGAACTATTCCGTTGCCAGACTAGTGATATCAAGAGCTTCTAATTGAGAAAGTTTTCTTCAACCCACAAACGTCTGGCCCTCCTGCTTACCTCAAATCAAAATTCGAAAGCGTCTGTTGTGGAGTGGCCTGTAAAAGGACTCTCGAAGAAGGTCAAGTTGACTAACGCTAAGAATGACAGGCCAAAAACTTGTCGATTGCCTGGCTTAACTGCAGGAAAGGTTAGAAAGCTTTAAGGTTCATCTAAATATAGCAAGATGCATAGAGAGATTTATGTGTCTTTGGAAAGTAAAATTTATTTGCTTATCTAAAAAGATCGTGTAACTACACGGAGAGAAATTTTGCGTCACACTGTTGGTGAGTTTATTTCTGCGATAAATCTGTATTTCAAAAGCACAAAGTCACTTATTTTTTCACATAGACGATCTCATGATCTGTGCTAGAAATGCTTAGAAACATAATTAATCTTTCAAAATGTTTAATTTTTCAAACTGTTATCTTAAAATGCATTACACGAAATAAACAAGTATTTATATTTGCGTAGAATCGTTACAAACATTTGTTCACTCTCCGCAAGCCTATTAAATCTTCCAGAAAGCTCGCAAATTTTATTTTAAAATCTAAAAAAATATATAATTGTCTTCAACTATTTTAAGAAATTTCCAAACTGTAAATAATTTTTTAATTTTCTTCACACCTTTTAAATATCTTTTTGGATCTTTTGAACTGTTTATCAACATTTTTTATAATCCTGCAACGTAAAAAAAATTGTCTTTCCACTTTTTAAATTATTTTTCGACAATTTGAAAAATTTCGTCGAATGTTTTATTTTTTTTCAATTTTATTTCTGTAGAAATGTGAACATTTTTTATTCTCTTCAAACATATAAAAAATTAAAACATTTTTCAAAAATCGTTAGGAAAAATTCGAATCATTCTAAAGAATCCACAAAAGTTCTTTACAAAATTTAATAAGTATTTATAGTCTTCAGAAACTTAAAAAAATTATCAACTTTTTTCGATTTTGAAATAATATTTCTGAGAAATATTAATCTAGCCATCACATTTAATTGCAAATCTAATAAAAAGTTCATAGTAAACATTGTTATAAACAATTCTTGTATCAATATAAGAATTAAATTTTTATAAAAAAATAATATAAAAAAATTATAAGTGTTGATTTTTTCGCATAGAGAAAAAAATTGTTTGCACTGGAAATATTTTAAGCTGTTGGGCAAATGACTGCTAGTCATACGAATATTTTAAAAGGTAATAATAATTATTGTTATAAACAATTCTCGTGACAAAATATTTAAATTAAAGGTTTAATCAAATTTGTTATAATTTTCTTTTATCGCTAGAATGACTGCGGATTTTTCTAAAAACTGTATCTTTGATAATATTTAGTAAAATATAACAACTTAAATGTTTATAAACAATTTGGATAAATAAATTCTAAATCTTGGCAGTCTCAAATGAAAAAATTCGGTTTAGTCAGATTATTACATGTTACCCAATATCATCGAAGATATATTATTTTTAGTAATATCTGTACAGTTGTCCAAAAGCTCAAGACTTACCAGCGCAAAAAAATCAATTTGTTTATCTTATTTGTTTATAGAATTTTAAATTGTCATATTTTATTCAATATTATTGAATATTTATTATTTTGAGGAATGGCTGAAGTCGTTCTGGCGATTGAAGGAAATTATAATTTAAAAAATCTCAAATTGTAATAGTTTTCCAAAAGTATTGTTTATAACTATAGTTTTTATAATATTTTAATTATTTTTACTTCTTTAATTAATACTTTTACACTAATTTGTAAACAAAACTTTGACAGTATTAAACCTCCTTTACGTATAACCTTCAGCCTCATGGCGAAATGACTTATTCTTATCTTAGGAATCATATCGCATGTAAAATGAACCTTATCATTACATTTATTTATACATATTGGGTACAACGATGACATTTTTTTAATGTTTAATAATGGATTTAAATTATTTATTAATGTGACGTATGAAAGCCAAAGGCTAAGTTTGTATATGATCGAGAGACAATTTAATAATTTTATTCAGTTTTAAGGAAATTTCCATAAACAGAGCAATCTTGATACCACAAATAAAAAAAATTAATTTTTGTGGCATCTTTAAACTTAAATAACAAAATAATTACTTTTTATTTAATCGCAACTGTCCTATTTAAAATATAGGAATCGATAAATTTCAAAGAAAAACGTTTGAATCACAATAATTTCTATTTTGTACACGTTCTCTGATGAAAATTTCATTAAATTAATTTCCTGAAAGTAAAAATTACGATCTATATTGACTATTAAATAAAAATAATAAGTATTAAAAAACGTTTTAAAAATTTTAAATATAGAATAGTCTCCACTCACCAGTAGAGTTAAGAATAACTGTCAATGAATAATAAGATTTTAATAAATACTGAGAACCTTCTTTTTATTGCATCTAAGTTTAGACAAATATTTATTGAATGCCGAAAATCATAAAAGAATCATGTTTAAAATAAAATCAAGACAACAATTTTAAAAGTAAACCTTTTAATTACATTCTCATCCTGATGAGAAGGTATTGGTCCGTCTGTCTGTCTGTAGTCTGCAGTCTGTATTCTGTAGGCACGATAAATTTTGAAAGATTGATCAGATTGGATTCTGCTTTGGCACACTTTTTAGGACCCACAAAGAACAAACTAGTTCGTTAACCAGGAAACTCAAACAATTTATTCTTATGACTTTTTTTGATGGAATGAAAATTATTAGAGTTATAGCATTTTCAATATCCAAAAACAAACCTTAAATTATTAATTTTGCGGTCGTACTATACAAGATACGAAAAAAATGGAGCAACTAAAATTGCGCGACCTGAAAAGATCTACTCATTTGTCATGAATCAAATTTCGATCGGATGCATACATTTTGTTTTTGGTCGTAAAAAATAACATCCAAAAATAAAAAATTTAAGTTTTGGATAAACGACACTAGCTATAAAAAATAGACAAAAGTTGCTCTTGCAAAAAATAGCAAAAACTTATACAAATTTGTCATTAATAATTTTTGATAGAACACGTAGTTTTTGTTTTAATCGTACACAACATTAATAAAATAAACAACGTCAATAACATTCAAAATTAAAAAATTAATTTTTCAAAAAACTGCACAAGGTTCGAAGTAAAATTAACAACTAAAGTTGATCACCCTATTTTATATCACCCTAAATGATCTATAAATTTGTTATTAACCTTTTTTAGATAAGACAAAAGACAAAAGTTGTTTAACTAAAAAATATATGAAAGTTCGTTATAAACTCTGATTAGAAAAATACGTTAAGTGTAAAAAAAATAACGCTATTATTCTACACTACATACAATAACATTTTCTTTACCAACTTTTTTTGACCAAATTACATCTACATTGAATATAAGCAAATTAAATTTATGGCAAAAAAACGCAAATTGCAATAAAATGTTTAACGAAATAGTGGTTTTCATTTGAATAGAGTGCACATTTTTTATGATGAAAATCAACAAGACAATTGGCTCTGAGAAAAAAAATGCATTGGAGAAAACTTCTATTCTCATATGTTTTTTTGGTCACTGAATCCGAATCGGTGAGAAACTCTACTTTAATAGGTTTTTGGGATCCGAATTCACTTGACCATTACCGTGATCTGATAGGGTCACAATGACCTCGAATTTGGATTCAGCTATCACAAAAACATCTAATAGTAGAATTTTTCTCCGATCTAATAGTTTTATTCATATTGACCTTTAGTTGACCTTGACTTGATTTTCCCTCCGACCCAATGTTTTTCTTCGACCCAATGGTTTTCTTTATTTTAACCATCAATTGACTTACATCCTGACCTAATGGGGTGAACTGACTCCGGATTCGGATTTAGTGACTCGAAAAACGTTTAGGTATGGTTTTTTAGAGCGAGTTGCAGAATTTTTTTGTGGGGCTGTGTTATCATTCATCTTTAAAAGCATAATTTTTAATGATAAACTAGATATTTTGGGTTTCAATCTTGTACAAAACTACGAAATATCTACTTTATCATAATGAACCATCGTAAAAGCATCAAATGTATAATTTTTAATATTTCAACTTTTCTAATTCTGTCGATTTTTTTCCTTTTGTTCCCTGAAATAAAATTTAAATTTTTTCGCTTGAAAAAATGAAAGTAAACAAGATGGTCCCAGCCGTAAGGCGAAAATTATAAGATATGAATTTATCTGTTTTAAAATTTTATATTTAATATAGTTACGCATATTGGTATCCGTTGCTTTGTTGTGACCGAAAGAATTGTTTATCATAAAATCCAATTTTCTCATTATTATTCTAAGATATCGTTTAGATTTTTTGAAAAATTTCGGAATTAATTGACGCATTTATTCTAATTGTTAGGAAAAAATTTTCTATTGACATTAGGGTCTTATGAATATATTCGCGTACAAAAGAGTCCATTTTATAAAAGGTAAATTAGCAAACGTATTGGCTATGGATAGGAACCCTCCTTAGTGCCAGATATTTAATGAAAAGTAGTTAGGAAAATTGTTAAACTATCTAATAGACAAATTAGCTTTAACTCAAAAACAAGTTTATGTATGATACAAAAAGTTAGTTTTTCGACTTAAAATTAGACATTTACTGGGTTTAAAATAACGAAGGAAACTAAAAGAGCATTCTCAGAGGTACAACAGTTTAATGACTTTAGAAAATGGAAAGAAAGGGACTATAATTTTTAAAAGGATGCAATTGCAAAACCTAATGACAAAATAGAGCATTCGATGCCAGTAAGTGCTTTCAGATTTTTCTCCTCTTTGTAACAAGCAAAGTAAGTGGAATAAAATTCGCGAAAAATCAAAATCTTATGGGCAGATATCGAAGAAAGACTTTAGTTATTTCTGAATAGCACGAATTTCAATTTTGAGGATAGAACGTATTTAAAAAAATTAGTACCACTAATGGGCTCTTCTGTTTCACCGGATTTAGCTGGTATAGTTGCAGAAAAAGAACAGGGCAATACATTTTCCAGATACGACCTTTTACATAAATGACAGCAAAGAAATGAATTGCAAATTGGCTTTGGAAATCATTGTGGTCTCCCAGACGATTTAATTTAGATTCTACCCTCCCACAAAAATTACTTGCGACAGGTGAAGGACACTCTTAATGAGAACTTTCACCTGCAAAAATTTGTTACAGAGAATATCAATCTCTGATTATATATTTTTTATCAAAAACGGACGGCGCAGAATTAAGGAATTACTAAAAAATGCGGAAATTTGGTCATTTATTAGCATTTAGTACGTTGAAGGACTATATGAACGAATCGCAAGGATTCTCGGACAACACGAAATTGCTGCGACATTTAAGAACAAAAGATACCTCACGTCAATGTTGAGAGTTACTAAAGACACATTTAAAAAATTGCCTAAGATTAATATTGCCCATGGCATTTGGATCAGAGTTTATACCGTTTAAAAAGAGAGGATACTTACTACGAATAGTATTGCAAAAGATCACGTTGTGAACGATAGTAGTCCTTTCTTTAGAATAATCTTGGAGCACTTCCCCAACCCAAAGTCTATACTAACATCTCCTATTTATTCCTTCGCGATAGTCAGAGAAAGTTAAATTTGGCTTACAACAGAAGCATAGATCTACAGTTCATCTATATAAAATACATGAGTGACTTTATGTGCAGGATGATTTTTTTTCGTTGGAGAGGTATCCAGGAGATGTGCATAGTGGAAGAGATAGAGGCAGAAGTTTGATGCAGAAAAACAGAGAGCTCATAGTAGCCCCAAAAGCCGACCCTCTAGAGGGTCACGTTGTATGTTGCCACGCGATATTTTCCAGGTGCGTTAATAAATCTAGTTTTCCAAAGGGGTATCCGCTCCACATGCATCTCCTTTTGTGTGGACAAACCTTTAAGCCTTGCAAATTACAGATGACAATTCTATGAGAGGTTCAATTTAAAGATTTTGGGTAGACAATGCAGTCCACCAGCGCTGTCGGTCGATGGCATCTCATAGACTTATCATCTGTGCTTTGAAAGGCTTGAACATTCATGCACACATAGTAAGATGCATGACGAGATTGTTACCCCTTTGAAAATTTAGACACACTATCTTATGTAAAAATTCTCGTTTGAAAACGAGAAGCGACACATTTCAGCACACACATTTCAGCAATTTTCCTGCATACTTCCGCAGCGACAGTAATCGTAGTGAGCATATAATAACTCATTTATTTTACATGGATGACCAGAAGATCTATGCTTTTATCTCAAAGAAACTTCAGAGTGCTTTAAATGTCGTCGAGGGCTACACGGAAGTGATGGGTATGGACTTTGTACTGGATGGTTTACTGGCCTTCCCGGCAAACCTGAGTTCGTTGATATAAGTGCATTAGATACCTTGACATTGAAAAAACATATACGTATATTTCCACGCCTCAAAGTTGCATTCACGACGTAGCATCAGTGAAGGAGTCTTCCAAAAGAAGATGATGCAACTTTTGCAACTTTTGCCGGACTCTCCTAATTAGTCACTTTTTGAAATAGCTCTTGCTCCAAGTATAATCATGGGATATAATAAAACAGGTTCATGTAAAGGTATATACACGTATTTATAAAATATGAAAGTAACTTTGAAAATGTTATATTTTGTAATGGTCACTATAAACATAGCTAGATCATTTGATAGTGTTGCTTATATACCACTATGCCTTGCGCCCTCTACTCTATAATTCAATGAAAATGGATGTTGGCTGCCCACTAGAACTTCCTTTATTTCTTCTCTGGTCAAGGGGGTAATAATTTCGCTTTCCATGTTTATTTTTGATCGTTTTTTGAAGCGAGAGACACAATTATAGTGATATATTCCAGCAAGAATTTCACTGCTCTCAAATATAGCGAAGACGTCACCATCGATTGATGATAATACACTTTGTTCCTCTGTTGGTACTGGCCGGAAGACGCCCTTTCCCGCAAGTATATAGATATATTTATCCACTGGAAAAGTGTATCTTCGAAGCACGTATTGCCGGTTTCGATATTTTAAGGAAGTAATCCATGAAAATTGAAGTTGATCAGGTAATAATTGACGGCCATCAGAAGAACTAAGCGTGGTAGATGGACCTTCTTGTCTCGCAACAGGAGACCTGGACCTGATTTGAAGAGGAAATTCAGTAGAAGAATGTTTTTTGTCGAAAGAAGAGGATGTTTTGCCACGAGCAACGCCAGGAATAGGTTCTCCATTAGGTAAACAGTCGAATTGTGAATTTACCACTGCAAGAAGAAACACAAGAAGGAATGGCCATTCAAAACGTATTAACGAAACTTTTCAATTAAATTAATATCCTCCACCACTTATCAACAGCGTTGCAATGCATAATTGCAATTTAAATGATTAAGTCTTAACTTTTCCATACATTAAGGATTATATAAAATAAAATGTATTGGTCAAAATAAAACTGATCTTTCATGACACGTTTGGACGTTTAATTACTTTTTTGACTTTTCTTACTATCTATTTGAAACATGGCATAATAATAATTATCACTAGCGTACTTTAAGTTAAAAGGCACTTTTTGTTTATTAAACGTCAAACCTATTCTTTTGTATTTTAGTTATTATATACTTACATTTAAATTTCGATTTTTTTTTTATATTAAATATTATTACAATCATCTTAAAGTCACACCTTATTAAATATTTTTTGTGGACCTCAAAATGTGTATCAAAGTGCCAAAACGTAAAAATCCGTTAAAAACTGGAGATAGAACATTTGAGCTTTTTCGATAAACTATCAAGAATGCAAATGTGAATAAAAACAATTAATAGAATAATAATTAATTTCTATAATACGCGCTGTTCATTATATTATGTGTTTTCCTATAGGTAAAGCGTTTGATATAATTTTTGTCGTTAAAAAAGGAACAATTTGGCTAATTAGAGCTCATTCTTTCTTAATATTGAAAGCCTTTGTAATTTGTGTAGATGCTTAAGCACCTAGGACATAGGGGTCAAAAGGATCTTGGCCTGCGTGCGTGTAGATATGGATAAAAGGAACCCTATAAACGGGCCCTCCTGGGTGATTTGAACGTATCCCTATAAACGGCTCTGTTGGTATGCATGATTGTAGTATAATAGAAGGGTGAAAGAGCTCAGCAAACACAGGCCCTATGGATTCCTTTGACCCTTTTTGCCTAATCCTTCGTTTTTGGATTCAGCACAGGAATGACCTGCGGCCCGCACAGCGACCAAGAAACAGCCCTTCTTTGGTATGGTGGCCTGCGAAGGGGTTATCATTGATTGCATTGCGCAATGCGATCACCCACCTAGGCTATGGGTGTAGAATGATGGTGCCCGTGGTACTTTGACACCCAGGATTTACGAAAGTGGCCTGACGGTCTTTTGGGGACACTGAATGAGCTACCCAAATAATTAGTCTTACCCTGGCTTGCGGGTCTCGGCAGGAGCGAACCTTTTATTTCCCTAGCAACACGTAGGAATCGGAATAGATCACAAAAAATTAAAATCAATGAAGAAGGAGAAAGGGAGGTGGCGTAGGGGGGGGGGGTCAATTATTGGGTCCTAAGGGTACTCACATAACCCCTTTCTTCCATTATGTCTCTCCGGCAAGCCCAACTCAGGCGGCGACTGTGCCCGCAACTCTTGTAGGAGCTGAGGGAATAACAGTCCCTCTGAATGAGGCTATGGAAACCGGAGCGCCTGATCAGTCTCCCAATAAAAAGAAACGCATAAAATGTTCCCTGAAAAGGAGAATAAAGAAGCAAGCGCAGCGGGCTAATAGGGAGGTCACGGTACCTGAAATATTGGCGAGCACAACCCTTATATTCAGCACTAAAGCTCAGAAGCGAGGAAGAGGCTTAGAGAGCACTCTACCTGGAGAGGGCTAAGGCTAGGCCGAGCAAGAGGCACAAGAGAGCCCAGCAGCTGACAAACAGGGAGTTTTGGAGGGCTGGATTGACAGTCGCTTAGAGGACTGACTCCCTGACGATAGTGGTGACGGATACAAAGTACCCGAAAACGTAACTCACTACAGAGCAGTATAAGCTCTTTAGTAGCGCTACCTGGAGAGCGGCCTTGGTCAGGTTCATCTCTAACGGAGGGTGGACATAAGTTGCTTTACAGCATGGTTAGGGCTAGGAAGTGTTTTTCGTGTAAACTGGAAGGCCCGCCTGTTGTCCCTCAGCGATTAGAGGGTTTTAACCACTCACGAAAGCCTGCGTTCTGTCGAATCGTCAGTTATGATAGGACAGGTCAACTTAAAGGTTTCTGACTAGGGACAGGAGGCGCCTGTCGGTGTACAGGAAGATCGGGAGCAGACATAAAAGACTTCTCCCGGTCTAAGCATTTCCAAAATTAATTTGCATCACAACAAAGGCACCCCTGTGGTTTTGCAGAGATGCATGGGTTACATGAATACAGGTATCTCGTTAGTCTAGTAACCCTGGTTAGTTCAAGATGCCCTTAGGGGTTTAGAAGGGAGTTCGTCGTCCCGCTGCGTGAGATATGCTCTGAAGACCTGATGTTTATAGTCACGGATCTGAAAGGAATACTAAAGCTAGTCATAAGATCGGCTTGATTTCCATATGACACAAATACAAAACCACCAGTGAAGGTACGTAGACTGATGGAACACTGCAAGGAAATGGGTCTTTCTCTTAATCTAGGGCAGCCGGGGCATCAACTCAAGAGGTAATGACATACTAAGAACATTAAGAAGTGAAGAGTATAAGATCAACCCGCTAACTCAGATCACTCACAGATAGAGTTGTATTTGGAATCCATTATACCCGCCGGCCAAAAATGGGCCAAAAATCCAAGAAGAAAGGAATGGGATCAGTTTTTCACGGAACTAAGAAGTGCTCTCTCAGGGGTGTCGGGGTCAATCAAAGTGGATAAGCTGGATAAGCTGCTTTCTTGACATCCGGATGCTATTCTGGGCACTCTAAAATTGCCTGGCGGGGAAAAAGAGGGGAAGACACCTCGGAGATAACCAAAGCCTCTTGGTCATCAAAAGATTTTTAAAAAGATGCCAAGAATTAGCTTAATCCATTCAAATCTTAGAGGTTGATTTTGAATATTTAAAAATCGCGTTTATCACTAAGATTCAGGAAAAACATCGCGAATTATTGAGAATTTCTAAAAATCACTCAGAATAGCTACGATTCCCTGCACGCTCCACTGAGTCAGCTCGAGTTACCTTTAGATCCACGCGTAAAAACTCGTATAAATGCGCAGCGAGATGCTCAGTCTGGCAGGCTAAGTACACAAACGAGGAGACTATAAATTTGTATTGGTTCTAAGCTGGCACCCTTGGTGTAGGCTGAATCGAAAATCAAGGGATTAGATCAAATTTCAACCAGGAATCAGCTGGACTCAGGCAGAACCAACTAGAATCAACCCTACCATTGCAGGTCAATGAGCGCAACTGGCAGAACGTTCCTTGTTCGTTTTTCTGAATATGGATTGGATTCTATTTTATTTTTATTGCCAGGAATAAACCTGATAATGCTCAAAAAATAAAACGCCACGATTGGTGATTTAATGAATGGAATAAGGAGGATAACTTGGAATCGATTTTCAAGTAAACGGCCTCTCAGTTGTACAGTTCAACCTTAACAAGATTTTATAATGGAATACAAAAAGCCAATTTAGATTCAGGAAAGGGGTCACAAAAGTTATTTAGTTTGCATAAAACTCTCAAGATGTCTTCTTTATGAAATCACAAGTTCAAAAAAATATTCTAAATAAATTTTAGTATAAGGTTTGCGAGAAAATTGGCTTTAAATAATTTCCGAAAAATTACAGACATTTTGATGATATTTACTCTTATTTAAATGTTGTCTTCGATAAACTGTGGCCTTGGACTTTAATTTCAAATTATTTATGTATTTAAGTCTTACAGTCATGCTTTGTACAATTAAAAATGTAATATTAGAAAATTTTTAGAAGTTTAAAATTCAACTTATTCTAAATTATAAATTGTACATGTAAGTTTCTCAAATAAGAAGATTTAATTTGCGATGAAAAATAATTTGACTTGTTCAAATTAAACTATATTTGACTAACAAATCCTAAATGAAATAATATTGATATAAATAATTAAAAACTGTAATTTTAGAATTAATGTGTTCCACAGTTATAGCTTTAAAAATTCAACTTTAGATTTTTGATGATAATCCCACTCCATTTTTCACTTGTGGAAAAAGAAGGAGCGTAATTTTTTCAACTTTAAGCTGTGCCCTAAGGCTAATGAATTTAGCATGGGATTTTAAAAGATAAAAGCTCGATTTAAAAAAAAAATTGGAAAAAAGAAGTACTTGTTATAAAATTGGTTTGAATTAAAGTATAGTCACCTCTTAATGAATACTAAACCAAAAACTTTAATTATATTATATTATATAATTCATAGTTTAATTTTTTTTAATTGTTGTATTAAAATGCATCATACGAAATGAAAAATCATTTAGAGTTATCAAGAATTGTTGGGAATATTTTTAAAATGTAAATAGTTTTTAAAATGTAAATAGTTTTGCAATTTTTATCAGACTTTTTAAATATTTTCTCGGATCTTCCGAATTATTTATCAACAGTTATTATAATCCTAGAAATTAAAAAAGTGGCTTTTAATTTTATAAATTGTTTTTCGACAATTGGAAAAATTTTGTCGTTTTTTTTTTGTTATTTTTTATTTTGAAATGCATTAGTCAAAATAAAATGCTATATTGATTTTTTTAGAAATGTGAGAATTTTTTTGTTCTCTGTAAACATTTAAACAAATATTAAAAAGTCGAAAATTTTAGTTTGCAGGACTTTTTAAAAATCTTTAGCAAAAATTTAAATTATTCTAAAGGATCCTTAGAAGTTCTGAAAAGAATTAAAAAATTATTTAGACTTTTTCATACTTTTAAAAATTATGAATTTTTTCCGTTTTTAAAATAATATTCTAAACCCTGACGTATTCCTTTAAATAATAAATATTTATTAATATTTGAAAAAATATAACAATATACACTTTTATAAGAAAATAAAATAAACAAATTAAAAACGTTGACCGTTTTGCATTGAGACAAAAATTGTTTGCACTGGAAATGTTTTGAGCTGTTGGACGAATGACTGCTTAACAAAATATTCAAATTTAAGGTTCTATCCAATTTTAATTTTCTTTAAACGCTGGTTGATAAGGAAAAATTGGGTTTATTCAGATTATTTCACTTAACCAAGTATTATAGAAGTTATATTATTTTTAGGAATACCTGTAACGATTATGGCTATCAGAGAAAATTTAAATCTGATAAAATAAGTTTAAATATTTTGTCACCAGAATTGTGAATAGTCTAAAGTCGTTCTGGCGAATAAAGGAAATTATAATTTGCAAAAATCTTAAATTTTAATATTTTGCCAAAAGAATTGTTTCTACCAGTGGGTATTAAATTTTTTTAAATTATTTTTGTAATTAAATATCCTTCGTACTTTTATACTTTTACAATAATTTGTAAAAAAACATGGACAGTAATAAACTTATGTTACTTATAACCTTCTGCCTCATGGCGAAATGACTAATTATTATCTTAGGAATCATATCACAGATAAAATTAACCTCAAAATTAGATTTAATAATACAAATTTGGTTTGACAATAATAATTTTTATTGTTTAATAACGGTTTGTAATTCTTTGCTAACGTTACGTATGAACGCCAAAGGCAAAGTAAATATATGATCGGGAGAAAATATAATAATTATATTCAATTGGAAGAAAATTTTCATAAACAGATCAATCTTAGTACCACAAATATAAAAAATTAATGTTTTAGGCACCTTTAAACAAAAATAACAAAATAATTGCATTATCGTCAGTCGCAACTGACATCTTTAAAATATAGCAATAAAAAATTTTAAGCAAAAGTTTAAATCACAATTATTCCTATTTTGTATACTTTCTCTGATGAAAATTTCTCAAAATCAATTTACTGCAAGTAAAATTACGATCTATATTGATTCGAAAAAAATGAGCACTGTAAAAAAGTTTTGAAAATTATAGATATAAGAGAGTATCCACTCACCAATAGAGTTAATGATAACCGTAAAGGAAAATGCCAAAGTATAAACAATCATCATCTTTTGCAATTAGAAAAAATCTGATTAATGCGTTAGATAATATTTTTGGCATCCAGCGTATCCAGTTTATATTTTAGGTTTGCTTCTACTGAGGCTGAATGATACGATTTTAATATATTATGAGAACCTTGAACATTGAACTCAAACAAATTAAACTTATGGACAAACGACACAACTTAAAGTTTAATGTTCAATAAAGTAGTTCTTACTGATAAAAATAATACAGTAATAGTGATTTTGTAAAGCAATAATAAGAAAAGAATTATAAAAGAGGTTTGTTCAATAATTTTCAATATCTGAATACGTACTTTCAGCCAGAGGGATGATAATGTGACCCCATCAGATCAGGATCAAGATGTATTTAAGGTCGAAATGGAGACCATTGGATCGGAACAAGCACCTACTCTCAGACTTTTTTGAGGTCGCTGAATCCGAATGTGTCTCCGTCGAAGAAAACAAATAGATTAGAGAAAACTTCTCCTCTCATATGTTTTTTTGGTCGCTAAAACCGAATCAAACACCACGACTTTAATAGATTTTTGGGATCGCTAAATCCAAATACAGAGACATTTTTGCCTCATAAGGTCGGGATAAAGGTCATCCAAAGATGATAATTGAGAAAACCCTGATACTGGAGAGAACCTCTGCTCTTAGAGGTTTTTAGGGCCATCAAATCCGAATCTGGACCTAGTTTGATCCCCTAAGTTCGATTCCATAGTTTTCTCTATGTTGACTTTGAGATGGCCTGCATCCAAAACCGACTGGCAAAAATGACTTGGAATTCGGATTCAGTGACTCGAAAAACGTTTAGATTTGGTATTTTTAAAGCATAAATTTTGTGTAAATAAGATATAAGATAGTCAATTACCTATTTATGAAAATATGCGGTAAATAGATTTTACCAACAAGTGAATAAAAAGAGATAAAAAGCTATAATATCTTTTTCCAAACATAAGACCAAAATTATGAGATATGTATTTATCTGATTCAAAAAATATATTTGATTAATTTAAGAATGTTGAAAATCGGTGCTTTTTAAAAAAAAAAGATAAATTTGACACATTTATCATCCGATTTCGTACTATCTTAAAAATTATGACCTGATTTTGAAATCTACCGAAAATTCGAGAAAGGTTTCAAAGCATCAAAATGAAACTGGTTTTTCTTAAAACATTAATAGTCGATTTTTTCGAAAAACCGACACTCCTATTTTGTGTTAATTTTCATTTTATGTACTAAGAATCTCGTATATTAAAAAAGTTAAATAAGCAAACGTTTTGTCTACGGATAGGGGCCCACCTTAGCGCCAGATGTTTCATTAAAATAGTTAGGAAAATTGTTGAACTAACTAATAAGAAAATTAGCGTAAATTTGAAAACAAGTTTATGTATAATATAAGCGTAAGCTTTTTTAAAAATGGAAAAACACACTGTAATTTTGGACGGGGTTGCGATAGTAAAACTTAATGACAAGATAGGGCATTCGTTGCCAGTACGTGCTTTTAGATTTTTCTCCTCTTTGTAACAGGCAAAAAATATTTTTAAAAGGTGTGCTACGTCTGCTCATAAATTAAACGAATTTGCGTAACAAGCAATATAAAATATTTGCATCTTCAGACGTTTGCAATAGTGAGATTCATTCGCGAAAATTTTTTTGTTTTTAGTAGGTATCAAGGATATAAGGTCTCTCTTGTCTTTAAATGCAGCATTAACATTTTGCTGCTCAAGTATTTTCGCTATTCGTTTATCTGTCGTCAAACTGTAGTACCTTTGAGAATTTACTTTCAAAATTTCTCGTGATGTGAAACAGAGCCCCACTTGCTAATTTTTAAATAGATAACACTAGCCATTTACGGTCAATTTTGGGTCGCATAATCCAAGTTAGTTAGTTAGGTTAGTTTCTGTGCTACCGTTCTTGTGGTTTTCAAGTTTTTGGGTTTAGGATTTGCTGATTTGGGGTTTGTGGCTTGTGAGCTTGGCTCTGTTGGTTTTAGCTTGGAAAAATACATAATGAGAGTATAGTCGAAACTATAGCACATACACCTGTGTATTTCCGGGGCTGTAAAATTCTTAATTTTTAAAATTTTCAAAATTGCCAGTTTAAAATAACGTTCGGATTCGGAAATAAAATGCGTTCCATTTCTGGAATAGAATTTTTTCCATGTGTAATGTTTTCCGACCTAATTAGCTCTAATATCAAATTAAAATTTCGTTATGTAAAAATGATTTTAAATCTTAGAATTTTAAAAGTTTTAACTTTATAAGATTAAATTTAGTTTTCAATATTTAATTGTAAAATCCTAATGGCTTTGAATTTATAATTGTTAATTTCTATATTTCGCAATTTCCTACATTTTTAATTTAAATTCATTCAATTTCGTGATTCTTTAATCCAAAATAAATTTTTTACTTGACTGGATGTTTCATTTAGAAATTATACAATTTAATTTCTTTTTATTATGAAATTGTCAAAAAACGTTTCATAACATTTCTGTGGTATCAAAGAAATCCTATACAAAAGATTTGTAACTTTATTAACTTTTTCCTTCTGATGTTTCATTTTTCCTTTTCTTCATAGCACCAGTTCAGGGCACTTTTCTTCCTTCTTTAAGCGATTTTGATATTATCTCTTGAATATTTATTCCTGAACACCACTTAAACTGTTGCACTCATAAAGTGTGGTGAAAGGACGTTGGATAAAACAAAAAAGTATCTGTTACGCTGGCGCAGGCGTCAAGACAACGACGTCACATATTTTGTGCGATAAAACTTAAGAGCGCTAAAAAGAACCTAACAATTGTACGAAAAATATGGAGCTTTAAAGAAGGCATTAGTAAAACTCAAGCACATAGAGTCAAGACCTTCAATGTACGGGCTGAATCGGAAGGAGAGAAATTTTACTGAAAAAAATCACGAAATTCGATTTAGTGACGGGCTATCGAAAAATACATATCGATATTTTAAATATCAATATATCTGAAACAAAGTATCGAAAATCGTACCGTTACTAAAGGGAATCATACGATGCTAAACAATTTTCGAAAGAAAACCCTGAAATCATTTTTATGATAGCTGCCGAATTATAAGGAAATTTACCATGTTAGTAAAAAAATGGGAATTAAAAGAGAACGTGAACAGCTGCGTCTTTGCGAACGCACATGTTAATCAACAGGTTCTCTCGACAACCTGTAGCACTATTTTCGAACGGCGTTCATACATCTCTCTTAAAATAGGCTAAATTTGTAGAAAACCCTGTCGTTTAGGACATCCGTAAAGATTCTAAATAGTGTTATCAAACACGTTGTGGGTTATGTGTGCAAACCTAAATTTCTTCTACCATAAGTTCTTTGTGCTTTCTGGTCGTATAGCAAAAAAGATCTTCTTGCCCCTCAGTGATTTTTTCACCTGTTTATTTTCTTTGACTTATTCCTCTTTATTCTGTATTTAGCTTTCTGCGTAATGTAACACTTTTACGTTGACAAAATTATGCTGCGTGATTGTCAGAAGCTTTGACTAGTTCAGTATGTGATGAGAGGTCCTTAGTTTTTGGGCAAACTTTCAAACCCTTTTCGTTAAAGATCAATAGATTTAATGGAGTCCGTCATAAAATGAAAATAAGACGCACTCTGCCTTGCCCATTCAATCTTTTAGTTCTATTGAAGCAAGCGTCTTCTGGTGTTTTGATCCATCTTTGGCTGCAATCTTCGATTTAAATCCGTCAAAGCTCTTGCTGTACTTTCAAAAGAACAATTTATGGTGCAGATATTGGTCTACTTCTATATATGACCACGAAGGCAGGCCTCTGTTTCAACCTGAACATTCTCCTTTCCGCGTTTAGTTTTAATGCCGCTTCCTCATCTTCGTCTACAGCTTGTTAATGCAGCAGTTTATAAAGCGCTCCATGTGCTCCTCCATTTTTCTAGAGGTAGACAGCTTGAATTCACAGTGGCTAATGCGAAACGTTTTGAAACTCTGGATTTTTTTGGCACCACAACCCACCAATACGCGCCTTAAAGCCTTCGTTAACTTGGGGAATGCTGGCATGGTATTAGTCCAGCAAGTCATCCTTGTGTTGATTCGTCCACACTTTGTGAGCCTTTCGACGGTTTGTCGCCATGTTTCTATCTAAATTATTTTTTAGCTAACTGAATGTGTTTGATCAAAAATGGAAGATTAATGAGTTTCATGTTTTAGGAATAGATAGATATGTACAGGTAGGAATTCATGCACCGTATCTCGCACTTAAAATGGACAGCATTCAATAGCAACGCTTCGGGGTGATGCGTTGTGTTAAATTTGAAAAGTCTGCAACCGAGACTATCATCATGATCAGGCTGGCGTATAAACAAGCTAAAAGAAGCTTACAAAATAGTTTAATTCTCGCACGATATTTACGCAAAAAATTCTTGGAGACGACTGTTTAAGCCTGTATTTGATTTCTGACCTTATTAAATAGGCACTAATTATATTAAGTCTGCAAATGAATTCGGTCCTATTACTTGCATGTGTTTTCACCCTTAGATGCATACATTTTTTTATTCGATATTTTGGCCTGAAATTTCTTACTCAGGGGTTTTTGGGGTCGCTGATAACGAATATGCCATCAGAATTTTAATTTTTTAAATCCAAGATGGCGGATTCAAGATGGCGGATGAAAATTTTTTAAAATGTGTATATTTTCACTCCAAAATGTTTACTCGGGGGTTTTCGGGGTCGC
>JAAAKG020185052.1:3034-25415 GCA_010014905.2 Druon quercuslanigerum
ACTGCACGGAGTGGCAGTGGGGCAGCGGTGGGAAATTCCCGTTTAGCTCGAAAATCGTTTTTAGGACTACTCTAATCCACATCCACGCAGTAATATTATACGATTTAAAAAAAAAACCTTTGCTTCTAGGTCCTCACTATATTGGTCACATTTTGAAAATATGTTATATTCCTCATTATTAATAATGTTATATTATATTATATTATGTGCGCTTACTTGCAAATTTGGGGAAACCCACGGAGACAAAAAATATAAAGACGATCTTCATTGTCTCTAGGTTTTACAGGAACTCAAGAATGAATACAGGAACGAAGACTTCAGATCTACTACATCAGAATTTTCACGTCTGGCAGGTATAACAAACAAAACATTCCAAACTATTTGAATAAGGCTGGTTAAGTATCCGGGTGCCAGCACATCTTACCCAAATTTCGTCTAGTTCCTTAAGCTTCTCATGATATATTTTCACAAGCAAGGACAAAATTTAACCGACTTACGAAAACTTTTTCTATTATTAAAACAAATTTATGTGAAGGCTTTTTAGAAATACAAAAACATACAAATTTTCTTTAAAACTTTTCTTCCAGAATTTTCGACTGATTTAAACGTTTTCTTTTAGATTTATGAATTTAAAATTATTTGAAACATTCTTAAGAGGCCCTTTAAAAACAGTTCTTTTAACCTTTTTATTATACATATAAATTTGATTATATAAATTATATAAATTTATTATTTTCCTGGATGTATTTTGTAGAAAGTTATACGATTTATCCGAAAATATTTCTAATTAGTGCAAAAATTGAATGGTTGAATTTTTGTTTTGCTTTTAAAACAGTTTTCGAAAGTTTAACTATTCGGTTTTTGAGTATCTACGACATTTAAAAAGTTGACAAAATAATTATAAAAAACTTCAAAATAGTTCAATATGTTTCAAAGATTGTATGATATTTAAAAGTATTTTAAACATTTCAAAAAAAGTTAACAGATTTAAAATAGTTATAAAGGATTCAAGCATTTAAAAAAGGAGTATGGGAAAGCTTTCCAAAATTTTTAATCTTTTAAAAGATTTCAAGGTTTTAAAGAGATTTCAAAAGGTTTCAGAAGATTAAAAAATATTTCAAAAATATTTCAAATGTTGTAATGATTGTCAATTAATAAAAAAGATTTAAGGGTGCGTCACGTACCAGATTTCAAAGATGTCAGGCGAACACAAAAGATGCCTAAAAAAATTTAAGAAAGAGTTGACAAATATCTCAAGTATTTAATGAAGACTTTAATTAATTATTTTTTAAAATTAAATTAAATTGAAATTAAAATAAATTAATTTAAATTAAATTAAATTATTATTATATTATTTAATTAATCTCAAAAGATGTCACAAAGATTTAAAATATTTTCACGATTTCAAATGAACACAAGAGATTTCGCAAATATTTCAAAGATTTAAAAACATTTCAAAGATTTTAAACTATTTCACATTTGTTCAGAAGATTTTACAGAGATTTCAAAGATTTCACAAAGATTTCGAACATTTCACAAATATTTCAAAACATTTCACAGAGATTTCAAGAATTTGAAAGATTTTACTCGAATTTTAAAAGATATTAAAAGATTTCAAATATTTCAATGATTTTAAATTAATATAAAAGATTTTACAAATATTTCGTCCAAATTTCTCACAGATTTTGAATACAAAGATTTTGAAGATTTTAAAACATTTTAAATATTTTAAATGATTACAAATTTGTTTGCAAGATCGCAAAAGATTTCACAAATATTTCGAAGATTTCAAACATTCCACAAATATTCAAATTTTTTTTAAAGATTTGAAAATAATCCTCAATGAGTTCAAATATTTCGATGATTAAAAATGTATATAAAATGTTCAAAAAAGATTTTAAAGATTGGATCAAAATTTCATAAAGATGTCAAATGAATACAAGAAATTTAAAGATTTCAAAAAAGGTGCGGTATACCAGATTTCAAAACATTTTGAAGGTTTTAAGTTATTTTAAAAGGTTCCAATGAGTAGATTTCAAAACATTTCAAAGATTTAAAACGATAACAAAAGTTTTGACAAGCAAAGATTAATAAAAAATTTCAAGGATTTCAAAGATTTCACAATTTCCTTAAAGATTTCAATGCAATTTTAAGATTTCAGATAGATTTTAAAAATTTTACAAAGATTTCTAAAACTTTAAGGATTTTAAAAACTATACGAAGATTTAAAAATATTCCCATTTGCTCTGCGTTTTTCGTGTTTATAAGCTTCGATAATGAATCTAGACTAATTAAAAATATGAAAATATCATGTTTTATAGACTAGAATGCTCTCAAACGAGGGTAAATAGGATGATTTTTTAACAAAAATAGGAGAAGGATAGAGAAAAAAATTCTTTTCAATAAAATTAATGTTAATAGAATATTTCAATAAATATTAAACGATTCAACTTCTTCAGATTTCATGTCTAAATATGTTGTATTTTCAATGAAACAGATGAATGATCAAACTAAATAAGATTCTCTTTGTCCAAACAAATCAATTTTTAACCCAAAAGAAGGAACTTAGAACTAAATAGTTTATTTTTGAACAAAAATATTAATTTTTAATCGACTAGTCTGTGTACCAACCAAATAGTGGATGTTTCAGCAGAAGAAACAAATTTTCAACAATACCGTTAAATACAGTTGAACTTTTAACTAAACAGGAAAATTTTCCAACCAAGAGGACAGTAGAAATTTAAACAAAAATTTTATTTTTATACCAAGAAATATACGTTGTTTACCATAGGAAATTAATTTTTAATTAAAAATGACAAACTTTGAACAAAAAAGTAGAATTTTCCGCAGAAAAAAATGAATTTACCAAATAGTTTAATTGTCAACATAATAATTTTATTTTTAAGAAAATATTTAAATTTTTAAACGAAGGAATTTCAATTTACAGAGATGTATTTTCGAAGAAATGGGTAATTAAAAAAAAAGACACTGAAAATAAACCAAGGAGTCTCTATTGCTTATTAATTACTGTAGAATTCCAAGACAGTGTACGGTCCAGAAAGTAGCTAAAGGTATGAAGGACATATTTCATGCATTTCAAAATATTCACGGTTCGAAAAGAACTCCGTCAATTTTATTTTTGATCAGCACCTAAAAGCGAAAAATCGTCAGTCAGAATTTCAGACTGTCTCATTGAAAATTTAGTTCCTGGGAAACGAAATAGCTTTGTTTCGATCAAACATTGTTCCCTATATTCATCAACTTAAAATCTCGAGAATGTGCCACTAAAAAAATGAAAATTCTAATTTTTTTCAAGATTTTTAGTCACTTATCAGTATCCCTGAAATTTTAACCTTGAAACTGAAACTAATTTTTCTCGGAACTAAATGCTTGTTTATTTATCAAAATATATCCCCTCTCTTCATTAATTTTATATTTCGGGGATGGATCATCAGCTAATTTTTTAAATAAGTACTTCATTTCTTATCACTGTTTCAATTGGACTCTGAGAAGATAAAACAGGTGTGAACCAGACATAATCACATTTGGACAATACTTCCTCATATCTGGAAGCTTCTTTTTAGCAAAACGTGTTTAGCGCCGATTTAGGTTTAACAATAAGTCAGGTCAGAAGGATTTTTTGTCTTTAATTGTCATTTCGATTTTACATAAAGTATTTTCGCTCTTTTGCACTATTGCCAATTAGTCAGTTACTTTATTGCACCTCTCCTACTTCGACACTAAGAATTGACAAAACCATTTTTAAACGATTTATTCTCATTTCTATTCCTACAAATTTAAAAAGCATTTTTCGAACAATTTCTCCTAGTTCCTTTGTACCGTATCCCGAAATTATTTTTTTATTTTTGCTAGTGTGAATCTGCAAATTAGGAGATGAAAAAATGAATTATTGGGAGTGATTGTGCGCCAAAAAATCTGCAGATTATGCGACATTCGGCAATGAACTAAGAAGAATTAATAACTGCAAGTATTGTGTGTTTAATTATATAACTTATCTTTCTACCTTTTGCATAGCTTTAGTAGGCTGTTAGACTTTTAAGAGTATCAGCCAACCAAAACTATCATTCAAATCTTCAATAATGTAAACAAAAAACCACTTTGTGAACTACTCCTTTCAATTACAATAATTGAAAATAAATATGATCATACTGAAATAAATAATTAAAATCCTACTTACTATGCCAATTTTATATTGAAAAGTTATTCGCCCCCTAGCACTTTAAGAGATATTTCCTATCTAAGGTTAGGTCCTTAGCGGCGTAACATCACAGAGGAAACGCCTCTTCCACCATAACTGCCTCTCCAAAGGAAATGGTAGGGGACGGCGTTCCTGCCAAAACATTTGTTCTCGGAGGGAATTTCACCGGCTTGGACATGTCTGTCCTAAATCCTTGACCGAATCTTGACAAACAGTATCAACTTTGCTAATCCTCAAAGGGTAGGACCCGATCTATGACCTCTTGAATCTGACTGAGAAGTCTATTCAATGCTGCAGCAGGTCTCGTAAGTTACAATTTAAGTCATCAGCCCGTTTGCATAGGGTCTAATAATTTATTGTAATCTGGGTAATTTGATAATTGTCTGTGGAGAATTCCTTCAAGTGGCTTTGATAATGAATTATGGATAAAAATTGGCCGTAAGTCTATAGTAGAAGTAGGATTGCAGATTTTAGGTATCTTTGGAATAATTTCCTTTTTACATGTATCTGAAGAAATACCAAATTGTAGAGATGCATTATAAATCTTCAATAATATTGGAAAAATAACTGGGAGAGCTAACCGGATCCTTTTTATCGATTAGTCTCAGGCGTGATATCAGAAAAAAATCATAGCGTTGCGTAGTCCGAAACCGACCGGTGCACAGTGGGGCGAAAACAATTGTAATTTTTGCATTAAATGAGCAAAGTTTTAATCGATGCATTAATTCCATTGTATTATTCCCAAATCGTATTATTTTACTAACAAGTTTTAAAATAAATCCAGAATGTTGCCTTTTCCCTTAATTCGCTGTAAAGAAATAAGGCCTCGGTTTCAGACCACGATTTTTTGAGGCGACCAATATGCAGACTTTCATTTCGACATCGGTATCTTCAATAAAGTGTACCCGAAAACCTGATCAAGCTGCTCAAAACTTATAATAAAGTTTTCTCTAAATAATCAAAATTTGTTTTGAAAAAAAAAACTAATTAGACGTACTTTTATTTACTTTGCTGTTTAGGCGGTCGTTTTCAGACCGCGCTATCTTATTCATCAAATATTTGCAAAGCTCAATTGGAGGCGACAGTTGGAACTAGTGTGGCAATAGGTTTCAACCTAAATTGAATTCTGATTACGAAAAAGTTAAATTGGTTGAGAGAGACCTTACTATGCATTTGAACAAGATTCCTAAGATTCCGGGTTCTTATTGCTAACACAGTCATAAAAAAAATCTTTTTCCGCCCCTTGAGGTCAGACCATCTTAACTATATGTTTTTGGGGTCCCTGAATCCAAATCCGAGGTCTAGAAAACCCCAGCGCATCAGGGTTCTGACATTACCCCAAAACACCACATAATTTTTTTTTAGTCCGGGGTCAGTCCATGCTCATTATATGTTTTTGGGGTCGTTGAATTGTTACGTATACATGCACGAATTCATCACATGAATCTGTAAAAATAGCAATTAGACCGTTTACCTCTGTATTCAAGTCACAAACTAATGATAAGTTCATCCAATCATATGACATTAGATGATCCTGAAACACATGTTCATTGGTTAGTTTGAGATTTCGCGTTAGTACAGAAGTAGGTGTAGGTGGTGGCAAACTCTGAATAGGATAGAAGTTTGTCAAGGTCATCTACAATAATTAGGTCTATATGTGTACTAGTGATACGAGAGTTATTTCTGATTTAAGTTATTTACTATAGTTAGCGTTAAGAAGTTTGTAGATAACCCCAATTAACAAACAGCCTCCCCCCTCCCTCCCACACCCCTTCTCTCATCGCTGTTACAACGAAAAAGCGTGTAAATATTTAAAAATATTGCCTTCGAAAGGATGTCAAGCTTATGCAAGTTTTTAGACACTGTGATGAGACTGCCGAAAGAGACAGATCTTTAACGTGGGAAAAGCTTAACTTGTCCATAAGATGAATAAACAGTTCAAATTATGATATATGTTATTATTTTCCAGAAGACTATGATCGTAGTATATATTGTACTGTGACAAGCCATAAGTAACTTTTCAACAATTTAATAAAATGAGAGATGTGCTTAAAGACGAATTATAACTCTTTATAAATTATGAAACATTTTTTTTCGCATTATTACCGAATAAATAATAGTAAATAACTTAATGTAGCAAATGGATGTATCACTAACCGAAATATGCCAAACAGATTACGTACAAGTATAAATAAAGAGAGAACGGTAAAATACAAAAAAGAGTAATAAGGAAATAAAATTAAGTTTTTAATGACGGGAGAATGATTAATGACTTAGAATGATGATATTATTCCGAAAGATGATCCTACGCCCAGAGAGTAATTTCAACCGATTTCAATGAAGATCATAAAGATGAGTGAGTAGAATTCTCTGCGAGCCTTTCTCCTTAAGGCAGAATATCTTGCCGCCAAAAATCAATAGAAACTTTAAATTCTTAGCTCTTTTCAAAGTCAATACACTCGGACTCCAAACGTACGAGGCGGAAAGTTACGTGCATTCCACAGAAACGAGCGGCCCAACGCCACAGGAGCGAGTGGGATTTTATTCCCTATAGGCCCACCCTTTCCGAGAATCGCGCGAAAAAGCGCGCTGCTTTGAATTCAAAATTTATTCAGTGCATTGTAGTTAATGGTGAATTTTAATGTTTCATGATATAGATATTGGGAATTTTTTTCCAAGATTATTATTTCCGCTGTAATTTTTTTGTATCTTTTTTCATTATGATGGATTTATTGGAACTCAACCGTAAGCACAAAGAAACAACTACTGCGCATTTTGACCTTCCGAGCGAGTCAGTTCGTTATGTTTACGCTCGAACAATCGCCGATGTCGAATTGCACACACGCGCGTGCGTGAAGTAGGCAGGACGTTGTACGTTCGGAGGTCGAGTATATCTCCTTATTTGTCAGACGATAATACTTTTTGAATTTTGCTCTGATGTAAATAATGCATTCATTCCCACCAGACCAGATAACAGTTTTTGTCGAAATATATCGCAATTTTTTTCGTTTCTCAACTAGACGAAAATAATTATCCTGCTGGCTGAATTTCGCTATTATATTTGCCGCTCGCGACTGGCTCCAAAACGTACACAATTTGATTCCTAACAGCTGGAAGGTTTTCCCCTTGTTTAAAATGCAAAACATGAATTTCTAAAGTATTAGCTAGAGAAACCTAAAGCCCTAGAAGCCCTAGAGAAGAATAAAATTTCATTTGCACTCCAAGTGCGCCATCTAGGAAGTCAATGATTTACTTTGGCTTAAAGTTTCTTTGTGACTTCCTGAAGCTCTTGAATTTCAGTAAAATTAGTCGCCACAACCGTTTTAACAGTAGTTATGTGGCAGGTGTACGTCTGACGATTCCGCGCCCCCACCAAGGTAAAATGAAAAATGGAATACGCTATATTTTTTTGTTTTTTTGTTGTTGTAAATTTTATGTTAAAAATATTTTTTTGCTCTTTAAGGGTATGTGACACGGTTAAATACTGCCTATATTATCGACCTCAGATTATCAGTTCACTGCATTTTTTAAAACCTAAGAACTTTTTTTGTAAATAAAATATCGAGCTGAAACTTTCGGAAGTGTATTAGAGTACAATAAAGTACGTTCAGGAACTTCATTTGGGTAGGAACTTGACTGAAAATTCTACATATTTTTTCAGAACTGCGACATTTTTAGAATGTTCGAACTTTTTTTTAGACATAAAGTATCGGCTTTTAACTTTAAGAAATGCAAGTGCCGACAGAAGACTACGTTAAAGTACACAATTTAATAACAAAACTGATAAAAAACATATTTCAACTAAATCTTATCCGGCACACAACAAGGAACTCGACTATCAATCCCAACGAAATCAGCCGGCAATAGTTTTCCTATATGCATGAAAACCCGAACCCTGACGGTCACTAGACGAGGCTCTCACAGCTGGCTCGTCCTATGCTGTGAGTCCTTTGTTGTGTGCCGATTAAGATTAAGTTGAAATTTGTTTTTATCTTTTATTAAAAAATTTTGTAGTTGACCGTATTTTTCTGTTAAATTTTGCATTTCTCAAAATTTCAGGGCGATGTTTTACATTTTATTCTACGGAGTTACCATTTTGACGGCTTAAACGTACTTGAAGCGAATGATTGTACTGTATCTAGTATTTCATTGTACGACAATCTTCAATATCTGCAAATTTCACATTATTCACGAAGTTTATCATTTTCTTACTGTTAACAGTATTCAATGTTTTGGATTCTTGAGCAAGTTTTAATCACGCAGGCGTCACACGAGCGCTGTACACGTGACGCACAGGATTGATCTGAGGAAAGTGTACATAGCGCATGCGCTACTCCCCTCTACATAGCGCATGCCCAAGTCCCCTCCTCTATGTCACATGCAACAGCTCTGAGCTCTCCTGCGTATCGTGCTCCGTGCTGTTTTCGTTTCATGCTAGACCTATGCGGAGTCACATGTATGCTACTTCATTCATATTGAACCTTAATTCATTAGCGCTGATTGTGAGCTATCATTCGACACTCACTCTGCAAAAATTGCAAAATGAAGCGTAGTTGCAGAAATGATCCCGGTAGCTTCTGCTACGTTTGCTGTGTTTGTGTCCCACAAAAACAGAGACAAAACATATCTCCTGCAATGCGAGAAGGTTACGAGATTTTTTTCAGAATAAACCCGAAAATGGAGAAAAATATTGGATATCAAACAGTTGCTGCTTGACTTGTGCTATTTCATTGAGATCAGTATATGGAGGGAATTTTGATCATATCTTCAATTTTTCTTACTCTACCTCTTGGAGAGAACCTCTGAACCATATCGATAATTGTTATTTCTGTTTGACAAATGTTAATGGCTACTCATCGTCAAGAAAGGACTTCATAATTTACCCTAATGTTTGTTCCGTGACAAAAGCTGCGTCTGACCGTAAAGAGTATCTCCTGGTTAATTCCACAAAACGCAAAGCAGAAGAAATCAATTATTCTGATGAAAATCAAACTATGAAACATGAACGGACCAGAAAGTTGCCACAATCATTCGATCAAAAAGAATTAAATGATTTGATAAGAGATCTAAATTTATCTAAAAATGAGGATGAAATCTTGAGCTCTAGACTCAAAGAAAAAAATTTGCTTAAGAAAGAAATAAAAATCTATCATTATCGAAATGGAGATACAGATTTAACTCCATTTTTTTTGCTCAAGATAGTCTCATTTATTACAACGATGTAGATGGACTAATAAAGGCTATTGGTCATGAATATCAAACAGAGAATTGGCGTTTATTCATTGATACGAACAAATACCTTTTGAAAGCTGTTCTCTTGTACAACGGAAACGAATATCTATCAATACCCGTTGCTTATGCCACCAATATGAAAGAGTGCTATGATGTCTTGTAACTTTTACTTGACAAAATTTATTACGAGCTACATACATGGTTTATCTGTGGTGATTTCAAAGTAATAGGAATTCTCCTCGGATTGCAATCTGGTTACACAAAACATTGTTGCTTTCTATGTACCTGGGACAGCAGAGCACGAAAACAGAATTATAATGTTAAAGTTTGGCCAGACCGAGATGTTAGAACCAGGAAAAAAGAACGTTGCTCATGAACCACTGGTTGATCTCCAAAAGATCTTTTTACCAGAATTACTTAGGATTGTGAATAGTTAAATGAAAGCGATCAATAGAAACGGAGAAGCAGGTCTCCTTTTTTTGAAAAGGAAATTCCCTAAGCTTAGTGAGTCAAAAATTACGGAGGGAGTTTTTGATGGACCACAAATCCGACAACTAATGCTAGATGGCGATTTTGAAAAGCTCTTGACTGAACCTAAGAGACAAACATGGTTGTCAGTGAAAGCTGTTATAGACAATTTCTTAGCAAACGGGAAATCTAGAAACTACAAATACTTGATCAATACGATGTTGGAAATTAAGGTGAACATGTCACTGAAAATTCACATGATACACTCTAATTTGGACCTATTCCCAGAAAATATGCCACCAGTTAATGATGAACATGTTGAAAGATTTCATCTAGATATCGCTACAATCGAGAAGAGGTACAAAGGTAAGTGGAGTGTGAACGCTTTAGCAGACTACTGTTGGAATCTCATGACTGATGAACCAAATACTTAACTTCGTCGTGCATGCAAGAGGAAAAGTTTCTGGTCACACGCAGCAATTTATTATCATTTTCCAAAAAGAGCTACCGCCATGAAGAATATATATTTTTAATACGCAGTCTAATAATTTGCTTCAAATACGTGTGAGCCGTCAAATTGGCAACGCCGTAGAAAGAGACAACTTCTCTGCCATGCATCTTTTGAAAAGTGATAGCCTGAACCCTAATTTTTTTAAAATTTCTTCGGTATTGAAAAACAAAGAGAATAACACCAGCAGTTTTTTGTAAAACCACTTTTGTTTGTGTTTGTCACCAGTTTTTCTAGATTATCTCGACAACGGTAATTTTTCAAAAAAAATTTTGATCTAAAAAATCTCTAAAACCTGACGTGCTGCAGAGAAATGGAAGTACTAGATTTTTTTACTTAAATTTGAAGCTCTAGATCATTCTTCTAAGAAAAAAATCGTCAATTTAATATTTGGGTAGCAGAATAAAATAAAACTGCAAAATCGAGTAGCAAAAAAGTCCAGTACTTTAATTTTGAGTATCGAAAAAATCCGATACTTTATTTTCGAGGAACAAAAAAACTGTAATCTATTATTCATGTAGCAAAATAACTTAGAACTTTGGATTCAAATATTTAAAAAATCCAGTACTTCATATTCGCGGAGCAAACAAATCATGATTATACGATTTAAGTAGCTGAATAAATAGTCTCAAAATATCGGAGTTTTAATTCCGTTTCAAAATTTAATACAATAATTAACGAAAGCTTTATCAAGTGAATAAATATTTGCAGATAAATTTAGTATATGAAAAACTCTTATCAGCAAGGATTTACGCACTATCGATAAAAAGCATTGTCTCCACAAAGCATTTCAACGTTTTTAGATTGTCTATTTATTTTTTTATTAAATTAAATTAAACTAATATGTTCACTAATACCAACGAGGTAAATTATAGAAGTCATGCATTTACAATAAGAAATTATTCAATCTAAAGGTCTGAATTATCTTTATTTTGTTTTAAGTTTTTTCATACTATCATAAAATCTTCGATTGCTAGAGGTTGATTTTGGGCATCACAGAAAAAAGAGCAAAAATCTCCTCTCACAGTGTTTTCTGAATATTATTATTTTGTATGCTTTTTATACAAGTATTGTCAAACTAGAATATAACGCCCCCAGATATATCGCTTCTGAAAATTGACGCCGCGCTGCAGGTATGAGTAAAATGAGCTGCGGGGAAAAACTGCGGTGGTCACGTAGACGTGAATAAAAAAAGCATTTTTATCCGAAGCAACACTCTGTCTGGTTTGTTACCCATGTCCTCCAGCCCCAAAACATATGTTATTTCCGAGTTTGATTGTATATTAAGGTTCCGTTACATACATTCACGTGGAAGAGTATTTTGCGGAAGCAATTATAAAAGAAGTAAATTTTCAAGTATTAAGGAATTAATTTAAGGTTCTAAAATATCTTTACGTTGCTTAAGGTTGCTTCTACATTTTTAGATAATTTCAGCAGCCTCCATTGTCTCAAATGAAGACGAAGATTTCTTTTCTCGTCGAGCTAGTTCATTCAACTCCAAAATTAAGCAGGCACCGTAATGCCACCACTTAATGCCTTTTTCAGCTTATCAGCTTTCTTTACGCACCCTATGTGGACTAAAATTCTACACTTCCCGCATGTTAAAATTCCAGGGGCTTCTTTCAAGATCGCACAACTGCACATGCCATAAACACCCTGATAGTAGGTGTCAGTTAAAGACGCGCCAATTACTAAGTTTCTGAATATAAAAACTGTTAAACAAAAACAGTGGACCTTGTTAAACCGCGTCAGCAGTCACTTCCAGTGCCGTAACAATCTGATCATTCTATCTACTTAACTATTTCTAAATCTAACACTAATGCGATCAGATCTTCAGCTTTAAATTTCAAATGCACATATGAGAGAAGCCTAATTGTCTACTTCTTAATTAATACTATCAGACTTTCAACTGAAAAGTCCACGTGCACAGATGGAACGCTCCCAACTTGGCAAGTGCATTGCGATCAGATTTTCAACTTACAAGCCCAGGTGCATAGATTGGAAACATCCGGCTGTGCATGTCTCAATTAATACGATCAAATTTTCAACTTGCTCATCCACGTGCAGTGATGGTAAACTCCCAAGTGCAAGCGTCTTACTTATTACGATCAGATTTTCTACTTACAAGTCCACGTGCTCAGATAGGATACCTCAAACTGTACACGTCTCAATTAATACTGTCAGACTTTCAACTTAAAACTCCATATGTACACATAGGACACGCCAAGCTGTGCACGTGTTCAGATGGGAGAAACTACTGTCCAAGTCTAAATTAATTAATACCTGATTTTACAGGTTTCTTTTTAGCAACAATCCAAGCAAGCGTGTGAAAATGTTGTTTTAAAATTAAATTTATAGTTCATTAACAATATGCTTACCGGTCTGTAAGAGCGTAGGTTTTCATGTACAGGCACACATTTTAAACAACAAAAATCATTATATACATATTGTTTCAAGCAACCATAATTGCGAGTATCCCTTGCGTGCGAACGAGCGTGTATGTTAAGATTGTGACTAGCCCAATTAAATGGGTACCATCTGTGCACGTGCACAAACGGGAGACTCCCAATTGTATACGCCGAAATTTAGTATTTTTTAATTAAAATAACATTAGTTTGTATTCGAACGTGATGCAATGTCATGCAATAAGGAACATTATTTAGTTTTTCTTCCACAGAAAAAACTGGGGGTAAAAGGTGTTGCAGGCAATCAATAATTCGGGGTAAAGTCAGCTAGGAAAACGGTAATGTAACCCAGGGTAACTGATAAGTGGATAAAGTATACCTGACATTACCATGGAGGAGGCTAATGTACTGGCGAAGCTTCACAAGCTGACATTAATAATCAACCTGATGGCCGAATTGTCGAATCAGACAACTTTATTCGTCAAAATAATTTTGACAGCAGACACGGTGTTTAAAAGTCGCCATGGCCTATAAAGTTAATAAGTGCGTTGAGAAATAAAAAAGTAAAGTTTAGGCTCGGGAATTTTCGAAAATGATTGTCATAGCGGACACTTCTCGTTAAATCTCGAAAATAAATTATTTTCCATTTAACTACATAATTCTTTACATGTCAATGGTTAATTAAAAATTTTGGGATAATTTCAGCAAAGCGCGGGATCGGTACTTGCACCAGCCATATACATCGCCGGTGTATGTGTATGCGGCAGTTGTTACTGTAGTATCCAGAGGGGTATCGTGGTTCAATAATTTAAATAGATGGCGCTTGGCTCAGGTAGGCCTATTTTTGCATTATTATGTATAGGAAAAATACTGAAATTAATTAAAAACTTGATACTTTTTATGATTATATGAGGTGGAAAGGATTTTTCAGTAACTACATGCGCAGCTGTAATTAGTAATTTTAAAAAATCATAAAAACATGTAATTTACTATTAGGAAAATTGAGTATAAAGGTGAGTATTTTGAAAACTGTTTGAATTTGATTTATATTCATATTTTTCTATGGACGCGTCCATAAATAAGGGCAGGTGCCAATTGTGCTACTGCGCTCGATCGGTAAAGTAATCTTGTTCAAGCACATCGTGAATAACCAATAACATACAAAAATTCCTGTAGTTAAATGGAAAATAAATTATTTTAGAGATTTAACGAAACGATTCCGCTGTGACAATCATCTTTGGAAATTCCCAAGCCGAAACTTAACGTTGTTATTTTCTCAACGCACCTATTAACTTTACAGACCATGAAGATTTTTAAACACTGTGACTGCTGTCATCATTATTTTGACGAATAAAGTCTTCTGAGTCGACAATTTGGCCATAAATTTGATGATTAATGTTCTGTATCAGCTGTCTAAAGTATTTAGTTGGCTTAAGTATGTTATAATTCAATATTTATAGTGACTTCCCTAAATATAAATTCAGCATTTTACACTTTAGATGCACCCTTCTACAGGGTAATGCCAGTTATACCTTACCCACTTATTAATTACTCTTTTGCTTTCTGACTTTACCCCGAATTGATGATTACCTACAAAATTTTTTACCACTACATTTTTGTGGTAGCCGGAAATATAAATTTTCGTGTTAAATACAAATGGCTTTTTTGTTGGGAGTGGGTTGCATATTCGGCTGAAAAAGTTGAGCTTTCTGCAATTTTTGTACATTGCTCGGCTCCAAAGTTGGTTGCAGTAGCAATATATTCAATTTTGGTTCAATAAATTAATACAATATTAATACTCTTTAAGGATTTATTTAGCGGAAATATTTCGAGATGTGCAATGAATCGCAATTTTCCTGAGGATATTGCTCAAGAAGAATATCAAATGCTTCATTGAATATAATTTACAGTTCAAACTATATTTTTAATTAATTGAAGAAAAATAAAATATAAAATAAGCATTTTTTGAAATATCGCTGGTTACTTAATTCGATCCTTTTCTTGATTCTTTTATATATCAAATAGAGTCAGAGTTTCTCCAGTATAAAGAGATTAAAAGGATTTTTAATGTCTCTTACCCTTAAACCCTCAGAATATTTTTCCAGATCAACTAAAAAGCTAAGAAGCTCTGATTAATTCTACGAAATTGACTTAAATGGCACTAAAGAACAATTAGACACGAAATTGTATCTTTGATTTTAACAATAATCAAAACTTAAAAAGCTGAAAACCCCAAAAACAGCAGCGATAGCACGATCAATTTGTAACTCATGCTTTCACAAATATTTGTATTTTTCTGGAGATGTTTACAACATTACCAGTATCGTCTTGTATCAACGAAAGAACCTTCTCCACACTTTGTCGTTTAAAGAATTACGTTTAAAGAAACTCTGAGGGTATTTTAAATTTTCTTTTGTAAAACCCTTCGAGCCTAGAGATAAATATCTAAAATTGAACACTAAGCTGGCCCAATAGCGAATGAAGTTAATATTGATGCATTATTTATAGTATGCCTCGCTACATTATACTAATTTTTTTATTACATAGTATCATACTTTCTGTTCAACCCTGCAGCCACAACCAGTTTATCGAATACCGACTACACCGCTTAGTGTATTGTTTACATTTTGAAGATACGCAAGATTACATAAGATTTTTTTTATTTATATTATATGGTAGTATATTATGTACGCTTACTTGCAAATGCAGGAAAGCCCATGCAGACAAAAAATTGCATGACGATCTTCATTTTTTCTAGATACGAGAAGTTAGAACGATTGAAAACCAAAAACTACTTAATGAACCAATTCGTAAAAAGTTATTAGTTTTATAGGTACTCACAAATGAGTTCAGAGACAAACATTTTAGATGTATGATATCAGAGTTTTAATATTTGCTAAACACATTACTCATAGCATGATGAGAACTGTTGGAAGAAGGCTTAGCAAACATGTTCTATTATCTTACGTGCGGAATGCTTTAAATTTAAGCCAAATATGTAGAGGAGGGCCCCTTGATTATGCATATCGAGGGTGCTTTTTCAAACAGTTTTTCGCTGATTATTTAAACCGCAGCACAAACTCTATTTAATATTAACATTCGAGCACATTTTAAGTGGTAAAAAGCATTTAATTGACCAGAGTAAATCTGAACTGTCAGTGCTCCCGATTATACTGTTGCCATTTAGTTAGCTGCTCTCCTAATGCACTCTACCTGATTCAAAATGAATTTTATTTACAATATTCACTTGTTTGACTAAGAATTTAACTATTTAGTTAAAATTTACAGTCGAACTTCCACTAATACCAACTCGATTTTCGCATTTCGATAATTGACATCATCCGTGGTCACTCATGTGTGAAAAAACATTAGCGTATCGATTAAGCGCTGTACCTTGATAGCCTAAGTATGTATATGATTGCATCACGATATTGCGTCAGTTTAATCGCATGCAGGAATCACAACATTTTGCATAGCCTTGGAGATTGTTATTCATTAAACTTTCTGGATCGCCTAAGTCTTTAAACAATCAACAAAATATCTGGAAGGTTGAAATGATGTCATGGTTTGCCTACCCAGGTGGCTCCCTGAAATACCAACCAAGAATCTCTATTGATTTTCTATACTAACTATCTAACTTTCTAGAAGATTTTAACAGGAGAAGGTCTTGCTATCGAGGTTTTTTATGCTGATTAAGTTTCTTGAAGATCAATTGATGTTGGATATAATCTCTAACGGTATTTCAGGAAACATCAATCGATCACAATCACGATCTTCATAAATAATAAATGGAAACTTCTCCTGATACTTCAAATTATGTAATTCGAGAATGCGTTTTTCAGGTTTCGGTAGCACGGTTTTACAATCATTTAATGTTTTGCAATCTTCATTATGAGCCATAAACTTTCGTTCAGACAAAAAATTGTGTAGGCATCGGTTCACAAATATATTTTCGGGTTTTCTTTGCAGATAGTTGTCTGCTGACTAATCGATAAAGATGCTTAATCCATATATGATGAGCATTAAATCACTGATTCCTACTATCCCGATAATCTTCTTGATCACAACTCTTTCTTTTACATACTTTTCTTCTATTCGGAGAAGGCATTTAATTTCATACTTATTCGAGCTGATGCTCATTAATGGCAAATATTTTTTACTGAGCTTGTTAAATAATTTTAATTTTCTATGGAAAATAAGTAAAATATAGAAAAGAAACAAATTTTGAAAATCAAAACCAGAACGATTTTAAAAAGCAACGCATGAAGATCGTGAATGAATCAGTTATGCATTTTGTGGAAAACTATCAGTTTTTAGTGCACATTTTTAATGCTCCTTATCATCACTCATTTACTGAAATAATTCTAAAAAGGCAAATTCACTAATTTTGTTGAAATTACATGAAAAGATTACCATTTTTTGTTACTTACAAGTTTTATTTGCTACTTAAAAATCCTTCTGAATGTTGAATTAATTTTTATTTGTCAATAAAATGAAAAGAAAGATGAGAAAAAAATTAATTTATTGAAATGATATTACTCGTTTATTTGAAATGCAACCATTTAAAAGGATGAATAATAATCATTGCAGTGACATTATTAATATAAAAGGAGAAATGAGGTTTAAATCGAACTTTGTGTGACTTCAAGAAATTTAGTAACTGTTTTTAAAATTTTTCTTTTCAAGTACATAATGAAAACGTACTTTCCTTTAGAAATGCAAATCAAACCAAATTTTGTAATATTATCGAAATGAAAAAGAAAACTGACGAGTGACACTATTTAGGAAGAGCGGACGCGAATTCGATGGCGCTTCCACGTGCCAAGAGTGGGGGAAGCTGGGTTCTACGAAAAATACTCCCCTACCAGCCCATGTCCGGCATTATTTGGGAAGCAAACTGTAATACTATCGCGTTATTTTATCAAATTTTAGTATTTTTTACGCTTTGAATTTTAATGGTGTTTTTTAATTACTAGATACAGGCCTAAGTGATATTTATTTTCATGAAGACGTTAGTTGTTCTCCGAATCTGAATTAGGGAATATCACATCTAACCGAATTATTCATTTTCTACTAATCTTGGATGTTCTAATTTAATAATTAGTCAAGCTGATTCTTATTCTAGGTAATTAATTTTCACAAATGTTGCTAAATAATAATTGGAATTTTCTACGGAAAATAATGAAAATCTACAAATGAAGACAATAGTCGACACGATCCGAAAAAATCGTGAGCCATCCCATCAGGTTCGGGTTTTAAAAAATGTTGCACACTCCCATCTGTTACTTACAAAACATCTTAAAATCCATTATAACAATTTACATTGATCAATTTAAAGAAATTTTTGTACATAATTGTCCAAATTCCCCAATTTATATACCTTCGAACACTCGGTACAAATATAGAATTATGTATTGTCATTTTAGATTTGCAAGATATATTTTTACTTCTGATAATGTACAATGCTCAACCGATAAGATGTGGCGTGCATGAGTAGTCCTCGTTCCTTTTCGTTTCTACGCAATAATCCATCGGAAATACTCACGCACGGCACTGAGATTATTATTGCACATAGTTCTCGGAGTAGTTTGAAAAAAGTCATTTCCAGAAGTCGATTTTTCGTGAAGAAAAATGGAAATTAGTGTCAAGCATCGCCATCAGAATACTTTGAGAGATAATTGTTGAAGAAATATTATATAAATATCGCTCTGAAACCTTGATATGTTGTAGGTTATGTTATTTTCTTTCAGTATTTTTAATACTAACAAAAGATCTCACCGAAATAACAAATGATACAGTTTTTCCGTTCCCCTCAAAAGTTTTCCAAAAGAGTTGTGTTGTGTTCTCTCATCATATAGGATAATGTTGCATATTGATTACTCGCCATTTCCATCAAATACTATAATTCAACTTTTATTTAATGTAACTTTGACGCCAATTTTCTTTATTATTGTGTTCATTTTCATCAATATTCTTTGCAAGTCCTCGATTAACTCTGCCTTAACAACGTTATCCAGGCCCACAATTAGAAATTTGGCGCCCCTAGGCAGTTCCAAAAATTTCCACCCCCTCCTTAATTTCTCTCCTTCAATGATGAAATAAGTTTGGGACAATAATATTTTAATCAATAAAATGCACATTTGGGTAAGAAAATATTTCATTTTATCAGTTTAGTAGCCTTATAATCATTTAGTATGGTATGTCATTCAACAATCAAAATTATGTACATGATAGAAAAATGCGACTCTTATGAAAAAAATGTAATAAACTTCTTTTAAAACAGCGGTTTCTATTCGATTGGAAATCAACAATCCGGTGCCACAGAGCAAAAATTTGTTATCAATATTACGTATTAAAAAGGCAAAAAAGTGCTGTGACAAGTGAGTGTTTTAAAAATGGTTACGTGCGGTTCTTTAGGAACTCGTGTTTTTTCCATGATATTTCACTTTTGATAATTTGAAAAGGAGGCGCATCTAACCTTTAAAAAAGTTGTGTGGATGATAAATATTTTGGATTTTCAATCACAGGACGAAGAACAGCATAACTTAATTTCCTTGAAAATTTCATAGCACTATTCGACAATTTTGTCGAGCATGTAAACAATTTACTTGCAAAGTTTTCGCTTTTCAGGACGAGATTCTTTTTTTTCATTGAAACAGTATTTTTTGAAACCTGTGGATCAGAAAAATACTTGCAGTAATTACAAACCTAAAATGTATGCCGCTGGAACTTGTCACACACTTTATACTTAATGTGCAGAATTCCTGAAAATCAAACCAAGAATCCATCGACCAAATTTGGACAATCATCATAAAATGTTCCTATTTAAATTTGAAAAGAACAAATAATGAAAACCACTATTGTTTCTTATCAAAGAAAAGAAAATAATTTCCCTTCTTGGACAAAAATAAAAAAGAGGAAAGAAAAATAAGAAGGTAACCAACCAAATCCCCTTCCTTCTCTTACTTTCTTTCGTGTAACAAACAGTAACAAAAAGAAAAAAATATAAAATGAAATAAAAAAATACACAAGCAGACAGGAACAGCACCAACACCACGATGCTCTGTTCCTGGCACCCGAGAATCAAATGAAGTTCGAAATGGAAAACTATCCTCAATATATCGGAAACATTCGATGAGGGTCAAAAGGTAAACCTGTTATAAAAATACCTGAAAAATACATCATAATCACATCAGAACTGGATAAAGTAAATAAAAATTTAAAACTCTCTTTCTCATTACTTTCACATTACTATCTTAGTATTAAGAAGACTGCATCTGTTCCACATAAGTCATCTCACAAATCCTGCAAGTGATCTTGTAGACAGCACCGCCCTTTTCAAAATTAACCAAAGGATCCTTGCAAAACTTTATTATTGAATACATTTAAAATGGTATCAGAAAAATAATATGAAGCGTAAACTTTTTTAACATACATTCAATATTTTTCGAAATTTTATTAAAAAATGGAAGAACAAAAGTATTAAAGGAACCATACTTTTTCAATTCCCTCAATTTGCTTTACAAAATCACTTGCAGGATAGAGGAACACAAAAGTAATTTTCGTTTGGGACGCTGTTATAAGAGTGTTCTTGCCAGACCTTTTAACCCTTAACGGATGTTTCCGATATAATTATAATAGGTCTCTATTTCGAACCTCATTTCAGCTTCGGGTGTCAGGAAGAGAGCACCGTGGTGTTGGTGCTGTTCCTGTCTGCTAGGGTATTTTTTCTTTTATTTTATATCTTTTTTTTTGTTTTATTTTCCTTGATAAGGGTGCTGTGATTTGATAATAATAAAAATAAAAAGAAGAAAGAAAGAAAAAAATAGAATAAAGAGGATTTGGTTAGTTTCCTTCTTATTTTTCTGTCCTCTTTTATATTTTTGTCCTAAGAGGAAAATTATTTTCCTTTCTTTTTTAGGAGAAAAAAGTGTTTTTCTTTATTTGCTGTTTTCAAATTTTAATAAGAATATTTTATGGTGGTTGTACAAATTTGGTTGATGGATTTTTGGTTTTATTTTCAGGAATACTGCACATTAATTTGCTTATTTGACATTAAATAGGATTTTAAATTTGATTTTATTCTCATTTAAATTTTTTAAATTCTGATTATACTTAACAATAACGTCAAATACCTGATTGCATCACACGCTCCACAGAAATAAAAAATAGGTTATATTTTTCAAAATACACTGTAGGTGAAATTAAATCATTTTTACTGTCGATACTCATCGAACACTTGGTATCAGGGAAAAATCGAGAAATGCAAGTGTTTCAACTCTACGATTGTGTAAATCGATTCTTTTCCCACTTTGCGGATTTTCCACTCATTATATTAGGAATGGTACGCGCACGTGTAACAACATAATGAGCGAAAAAACTGCAGATTGAGAGTTAAAATATTTATGTTACAGTCAATTAGAACTTAAGTTTTTTTTCTCAAGTTGAAAGTGGAACTTGAATGCCAGTTTTTTCACGGACGAAACAAATTTTCAAATTTTTTGCAAAAATGCCTCCCCCAGTTTTTTCCACTCTAGGCACCTTATCATCTGCGAAAGCTAACCCATGTACCCTTACTCTCCCTAAGTTTACACCTTAGTCGTAGGAGAGCGATATTCTCAATAAACGCTAATAAATGAAAAAAAAAAGAAAAAATTAGGTAAATAGTATCGTAATTAATTAGCTTTTTACTATTTTTAAGATCAAATAGCGCAGCGTGACAAATTTGTTTAAAAAAAAACATACTCACGAAATGAGCCGAAATTCGATCTCAAAATGATAAATTTTCGGTTGTGAATTAAGAATAATTAATAATATTAAAATTTATAGCCAAAAATACTCTCAAAATAGCGAAACTGGGGTGATTTTTCAAAAATATATGGGATAGAAATTTTTTAAATTCAAAAAATGTTGATACTGTAATATTATTCTCTTCTATATAAAGAGAGAGAAATAATATACCTTCGGCACCGTAACCTCAAGAAAATCTTATTCTGCAAACATAAAGCCGGGCGTCAGACCTTTCGTGGGTCAGAGAAAATAACCGAAATAAATTAACAAAGACAGATCTTAAAATAAAACCAACAAAGTTACAATTCTAATTTTCAAATTCGAAATTCAACTAAAACAAAGCAAATGACATTTTGAGGTTAGGGTGTACCGGAATTCGAGGTCCTATAATATTTTTTCGCTAGCTCAGGTCAAAAGTAGGATATATTGGTAGAGAGCGTGGCTTGCAATGGGAAAAGGTTTCTTACTATTATTAATAATAACCAGACTGTTCAAAGTAAGTAAAATCAAGGAACATGGTTTATTGCAACATTTAAACAGATTGATTCTCTTCTAAACATCATTTCCAACACATTAAGTTCGTCTGTTACAATTCTAAAATTCTTTCACCTAATACACATTTTCTGACAAATAACTTTGAATTATAGTCTCTTAACACGCAAGATAAACTTAAATTAGCTCTTTTCTCGATACTCCACGTGCTCAACAATTTGGGGTTAGGGTTGGGACGACTATTTATATTAACATCATTAAAAAGGG
>JAAAKG020185073.1:0-25412 GCA_010014905.2 Druon quercuslanigerum
ACCTGAAAAAACGTGACATCAAATTCAACGCGCATTCATTCAATTGATGAATTCAATTAAAATTAATATAATATTTTTATAAATATAATATTAACGTTAATAATAATATATATAAATATTATTAATACGCATATAATTTTATAATATCAATATTCTATACACCTGAAAAACATAACTTCCAAATAAACTGATATACGAAATTAAGAATCGTGCGAAACATTAAAATCGATAGTTTTTAAATTTAAACAGTTTCAAATTGTATTCCTTTTAAATTTTTAAGTTTTTTAATCTGCGTATCCTTTCATATTCAATAGTTTTAATTTAAAAGTTTGTACGTTTTTTTATCAGTTAAATTTGTAAGTTCTTTTAAAATTATAATTTGGACTATAATTTGGTTTTATATTTTTTAAAATTGTTAATCAGAAATCATTAAAATTTTAAGGTACATAGTTGAATCGCAAACGCTTTCTAAATTGATAATTTTTCTCCTAAAAATTTTCTAATTTCAAGTATGTACATATAAGAATTACAAATCTTTGTCATAGGGGGAGTTTGAAGAATGATTTGGTAAGGGTCTTTAACTTTGAATAGTTTAAAATTGAATTTTCTCTTAATTTTCGCTTTTTTTAAAAAGATACTGATCCTCTGAAATTCAAACATTTTAATTGAAGAGTTTCTACATTTTTTATTAATTAAAGAGCTTAAAATCTGTATGTTTTTTCAAAACTAAAGCTCTGAAATCTAAAAGTTTTCGAATTATTAGTTGTGCTTTAAATTTCGTTTTTCAATTTTTTAACTTTTGTTGGAAAATAAAAAAAATGTAAAGGTGGTTCAATCAGAGGCTTTCGAATTTTGTACTTTTCAGGCTTTGAATCCTCGATAAAGTAAATATATATATATATATATAACTTATTAAATAATTAATTCTGTATCTGAAAAAACGTGACATCAAATTCGACGCGCATGACATAAGAATCGCGCGAAAAATTAAACTGGACAATAAATTAATTTTATTCAATTGATGAATTCAATTAAAATTAATACAATATTTTTATAAATACAATATTAACATTAATAATAATATATAAATATTAGTAATACGTATGCAATTGTATAATATCTTCAATTTCTCTCAAATTTGGATCGAGATATAAATAGAAGACCGTCGAAGTTTTCCGTTCGGCAATCATGCATCTTCGACCTTTCGGATTCAGAAGAGAAGTTGGTTGCGCGCGCAATTACACTCATGTGCTACGCTACCACCTCTACGCTACCACACTACAAGAGCTTTGATTGCGTGCGAGGGTAACTCGTTTCAAATATGGGATCACTGGGTTTAGTTCGGCACAGTGATCCCAGATCTAAAACCGCATTCACTCCAATACTATGACAGGTCTATGTCCGTGTGATAAGAGTAGGAGACGATACACATGACTGGGTTGCGCGCGCAACAGATTTCTCCTTTTCTGAATCTAAAAAACTCGAAGGTGCACGATTGCCGGTCGGCAAAATTCGGCGGTCGTATATCGATAATCGCAAGGGACGCGGGAAAAATTTAAATCTGTATTTTGTACAATTCCGCTTAAATATATTATATCACCTACATGTAAGTTCAAGGTAGGTAAGAGACGTGTCAATTAAAGTGTTATACCCTTCTTGGTCAGTAATTGGTCATTACTGACCATATACATCGATCTTTTATTGTACGCAGAGTGAAAGGTACATTTTTGTATGAGACAAAACTAAAACTTAACAACAATACAACTGTAAACCCGATTACCTTTAAAAAAATCTTCGAAATATTATGTTTTATACATCAGAAGTGCTCTTCGCCTGTAACAAACTAAAAATATATCTAATATAAGTATTAATAAATTATATATATATACATTATAAATTAAAAACAATATCGGGGTGCTTTCTGAATGTGAGTCCCCTCGCCTCTCACAAACGAAAAATATAACACAGATAGATTTATAATACAAATATCTACCTTTTTTAATTTAAACAATATATAATACACTAAAGAAATACTTGGACAATTTTTTGATAATTTACGTTATCATTTTATCAGCTTTTGAAATTCAAATATTCACGACATTCTCAAAAATTTCTCTTCGTGAAATCGGTTACATACATGTAATCTTATTTCCTTTAAAAGACAAAATATAATTCAAGCTAATGAATTTTCGTCTAATGGAAACAATTTCAAATCTGTAGATAATTTAAATTTTACATAGAACAGTATTGATATTAATATTCTAACAACTATTCCGCATTTTAAAGAAATTCAAGAACATGGTCAATTTAATGATTTGAATGTTTCTCACGATTAATTCTTCTATATATGCAATATCAGAATATTAATTCCATTATTAATACTATTACACCAGATATATTTTATACTTACATTTCATTACATTATAATAGAATTAATATAATGTATAATTAACTATGTATGATATTATAATTATAATAATATTACATTACCAGATATTGATATTAACACTAATATTAATTAGCTGTAAATGATTGTGCTGGAGTTTTGGGCGTTTGAAGTTGAATTTATCTATTAAACCACACAGAGAAATTAAGTATGCCAGCAAGAACTTTTTACACGAGGTGCACGGACGTCTAACCTAACCTCACCCTGTCACCTCGGGAGTGAAGGTTTGTCCTAAATCAAATTAAACCCTAACTCAGACAATCTGTGGAATTCCGATTCCGATCGAAACCACTAATCTTTTTTTTGTTTACAGTTGGCGAACTCATATAGCTAGACCTACTTAGCATCGCGTTGCCACAAAGAGATGCAGAGAGCAATTTCTTTCACTTTCGTACTATATCATGATCCAAGAACCTACGGTCCCGCAACTTGGTGGTACGAAATAGGTACTAGCCGCGTCTCGTACAGCGTCCTCCATTTTGGTTACTTGACAATCTGAAACTGAAACTAACCTAAAATTGGAGCAGGCTGGGCTTCAGATTGGAATAAAAGAATTCAACTTTTAGTTTAAGAAATAAATAAAAACATGCTTTCGAGATATTGATTTTATAATTATGGGTAAACAAATTTTGATCAAAATAAGTAGACCAGTTCCGCGTAAATCGACTGAGGATGCTGACGCTAGAATTTCATAGGTTTTGAGAATCGTTTGTGGTAGCGATTAAATGTCGAATTTTTAATTTTTTAGAAAAATAAAATAGATACTTTCGAGATGTGGGGATGCTGAATAAAAATTGAAAAATTTTGATCCAAAAAAGTTATTCAGTTCGGAGGAAGTGAAAGTTTTCTGTGGCGGTGTAGTGGTGTAATATAATTTTTTTTTTCGCTTTTACAAGTAATGAAATATGATTATTTTTTTATATTACATTTGAATTTACTTGAAATTAATGTTTTTAGTGAATAAAAACAAAATTGGTTAGATCATAAAAACTTCGTATTTAAAAACAAAGACCAATTGCAAATTTTCCAAGTTTTAGTTTAGTAGCATGGCACACCGGTAATTTACTGTACAAATGTTATTCTTTTCATTTTAATCATCAAGAAATGCTTTAGAAGACAAGTATTACTTGTTGGACGTAACAAAATTACAAAAATTGAAAGAATACGCTGCATGAGGGTCATAAAGTCATGAAAGTTATAAAAAAGTTTAATTATAAAACTATGTTAAGTATTGTATTCTTCATATTTTTACTATCTTTGCTATTATCATTTTATAGAAAAAGTAGATTCGACGGTGAAAATTATAGCCGGAGTTGCTACACTTTCTGTGAACGTTTTTCATAATAAGTAAAATTAATTCTTATAAATAATAATGTCTAATTATAATATTTATAACTGTTTTATTTATCATAATAAATTATTTTTCATTATTTACTTTTAATTATTACTTGTTACAATTTTTAATGATTAAAATAATAAAAACATTACTTCAGCCGACTCTGTACTTTGAACACTATACTATTCTTCAGATATATTGCAAAGAAACACTTCGAATGTTGTAATATCACACTTTTCACGTTTTTATACTCTTTATAGATTTAATTGGCATGTTCCTAATTGTGATTTCAGCTTTATACGATTCTTTATAAGACGCTTACCGAGTTTTTGCTGAATTCGCACATGCAGCGTTGAACACGCTTATGCTTTCCACTTCACGTCCCTTTAAAAATGGAGGACGCTGTAAGAAGCCATACGGGCCATTTGATTAGTTGACTTTTTTTTAGTTGCGCGTGGCGAGACCATGGTTTTTTGGATCATGTTACTATATACTATTGGGACTACCGAGGTTGCCATTGCTCGCGCGTACTCCGTTCTTAACATGGCTGCCCTGACGTATGTCTGGTTGCCTCGCTACGTGGTGTTGCAGGGGTGGTTTTGTCTGTTCCGGTGGCCCGTCTGGTGCTGCCACTCGTCGCTGGTCACGGTACTACCACGATTCAGCCGGTCGCGGGTTGGTGCTACCTCTCGGGAGCGACGCGGACTTGTTGCGCATTACCTTCCGTGTCAGGCCCTTCCCCTTATGGCAGGGTTGGTCAGTTACGCGTAACTCGGGAGTTTGTGACGTATTATACGTTTTGTACGTAATATACGTCGAAAACCGTAGAAAACCCAGTAAGATACGTTTCCAAGATGGCCGACTTGTGATATCACCCACGTGACACGTGACGCACGTTACATAACCTCGCCTTTTAAATTTGATTATTTATTTAAATATTAACAAATGTGATTATTAATGAGCATTTAAAAACAAAAAAAAATTATGCCTGGGAAGGGAAAAAATACTCGACAGTATAGTGCGATTCCATGGAAGGATCTATTTTTTGAGCGGATAAAAGAAGAAGAGAAAACGGTGGCCAAATGTTTGTTTTGCAATAAGAATTTGAAAAATACAAGTTTAAAGGGATTGGAAAGCCACAGGTATGTACATAATTATTCATTCTTTCAATAATTATTATTATTGATCACATGCAATGTTTTTATTATTATTTTGTATGTACCTCGATCCAACCCCTCACATTTTTATTAAAAGTTAATTATTTTTTAAATGTTGACATGAATCAAATAAAACAAATGCAACATATAACGTAACCAGAATTTAAATACCATTTATTCTGGACGAGTTTCATGGTTTAATATTTAAAAGAGGCATTTATTTAAAAACTAGTTTAGATATAATGATAGACATAATATCACAATAAATTGGAGGTTAGGTTAAGATCTTGGCAGATGCGGCGCATGCGCTATGCTGTTTCTGTTTAGACGTAATTTACGTCAATTCGCGTAGAAAACTAGGGACGTAATACACGTAGTAATATACGCGTAGAAAACCACGTATATTACCTAGAGTATTATACGTTCCCAACTCTGCCTTATGGTCACTGGCGGACGGCTACATCCTGCTGTTCACAGCTCAATTCGTCAGTTGATCTTCTACCGCGGCTCAACGAGCACCTCGCTCCGCTCGAGTTACCTACGAACTCGGCACGGCAGCCACTGAGTTCGTCTCCGACCGTAGACAATGAATATATTTCTTTAATTCAAAGAAATTTTCTTGGAACTATAGAATTTTTTTCGGAATTTTCATAGTGACATTTTTGTTTTTAAACTTTTTAATGTTTGAGAACAATCTTTCATATAATATATATCTCGGCCAATTAGATGTATGCAAATTTTATAGCCGTCCCATCTGTAAGCTATAGTTATTACATGACGAAATATCGGAATATACCCATAATTGAGTATATATACATATTTGCAATTTTAAGGGTAGGCTATAGTTAATAATTAGGATAAGAAGTGTCTCGAGTCAGAGGGTCTCGAAACGTTGAGATCCGTTGAAAAATTTTGGTGTAAAATTTCATGCAATGCTAATACTTTCTCAGTCATCAATGATGAGAATTTAAAATTTAATTTTTAATTTTTCCATAAATCTTAAGAAAATTATTTTTATTGTACATGAATTTCCAACCAAATGTTTGCCTTTCCAACTAAAAAGGAAATTTTCAACCTAAAATGTATAGTTCAATTTTCAGTTTAAAAAATTATCTTCAACAATATAGTTACATCTTTAAGCAACTAAGTAAATGTTAAACAAATTAGTTCAACAAATTAGGCCAACTTTTAACTAAGTAGTTGCATTTTCCACAAAAAAATGTGAATTCTCAGGAAACTTTAATATGCAAATTTTCAACTAAAAACGGTCGTTTTCCAACCAAATAGAATTTCTAACAAAAAGAGGTGAATCCTAAACCATAAATATAATATGTAGTACACTTGTCAATAAAAATAATTAACTTTTGTTAAAAAAGATTTTGATTTTCTTATTGTGTTCTATTAATTCAATTAGCATTTCAGTGAGAATAAAAAACTATAGAAGGGGAGTTTCTTAAAAACGGGAAAAACAGGAATTAAAAAAAAGGGACAAAGAGGGGGATAGGGGAAATAATATCAAGTCTATATTTAGATGCTTGACTTATAAAATACAATCACGTGACATTGAAAACTGCACTTTTTATCTTTCGAGAGTGAAAAAACTGAGATATGAAATTTCGGCCTATATTATAATATTTTCTCAATCATAAACGATAAGAATGCAAAAAGGATTAAATATTTCAATGAGTGAAGACTAAAAACTTTGTTTTATGCATTAGAATTGTAAGTTTAATAAACAATTCTAATTAAAGTATTTAAATTATTCCTATTAGAACGTTTTATAATTAAAATGATTACTTCTAATTTTCAATAAAATGTCCTAATTTTGAAGTTTTTAATTCAATTATTTTCTTTTTTACCTGGCGACATAATATCAATGATTTATTTTTAATCCTGTAACCTGAAAAGCTCTATATTTGCAAAGAAAAAAACCAGTTTTGAATGTAAGTGAAAAGTTAGTACAAGTTTCTGGAGTTATTTTTTACGTAGAATCGATTGGTGCTGTTGACTAATCTAATACGGATTAGAATTTCTAAAGCATGCAGTTGCTGCAAGGAGAAACGGATAATAAATTAAAAATACTTACCCTTAGAGCGACAGGGCAACGATTTTCCGTATAGAGAAAGAGTGGTGCCTGGTAGTACGAAGAGGGCAGCAGCTTAAAACTTTTAAAAATATATGTTAAGAATAGAGAAATTGTTTTTTTTTAATTATATGCATGACAAATAAATTGAAAGTATCCAACTATATAGAAGCGGAAGTTGGGGCGCAAGTATTAAGATTTGAAATATAGAATGCAATATCAGTTAATACAAATGTTTAAATACCTAAACACGGTATTCGTTATCATCGCCATCTTCGGAAACAGATTTGGTATCAATTTTAGGATGATAACCTAACTTCTACTTTCATATTATTAGGTACTTTTAATTTATTTTTCAAGCATATAATTTTTTTTAATTTAATTTTTTGCTTATAAAAGTGTAGAAAAATTGCAAAATAATAATGTTTCTTGATTAAAAATAATTAATTACGTGCTTGAAACATCAACTATTTATTATTTTTCTATAATATTGATTCATATTTGCGCTTAAACTATTGAAAAAAAATTAGAAACAAAAATAATTTGAACATGTTACGAGGAGGCGAAAGCATGACAGCAGATTGTAACCTAGAACCTAGAGCATTGCTTTATCGCTGTTTGCTCGATCGCTTCGCAATTCGACCGATGGCCATTTCGCGCGGATGTTTGTTCAAACCTATTTTGCATGAACTGCTTTCTCTCTAAGCAAACGGTTTTAGCTTTGTTCATCTCACATCAGGCCTTATTCGCTCATAAAAGATTATTAAAATCCTTGTCCCCATTACACGCACTTCTCTTGTTTGAGCTCCCACCTGTCATTCCATATGTTTTTAATCTCTTATTTCCTGTTGTACTAGACAGCTCCTTAGAATGCCACAGGTGTTTAATAAAACCGCCTTCTTATATCCTACCAGTACCTTACTGAGTAGGCTCGCTCAACTGTTGAAGGGGAAATGACGAATTCTTAGAACATGCGCATGGGGATGGAGGGTCTTTAAGGGGTGCGAGATTAGCTTTCCTGCCCATCGCAGATGGCGCAAAGTGGTTTAAAAAGCGCGTGCGCCGAAAATTGTTGTCATTTGCTGCTGGCATGAACTGTCTGGCGCTGTCACTGCAAAATGATGCACATGTGACTCAAGACTTTCTCTACAGAAAATATAAAAATCAAAGCAAAATGAAGTAAATGAGAAACGTAAAATGGGAAATAGAATGCTAATTATCTTCAATTTCTTATTTTTCGTTTCCTGATTCCTTAATTTTGTCTCCAATCATGTTTTTTCTTAAATTATTTTACTAGTCAACAAATATAAGGATTGGGCATACACATATATAGCGACCAAACATGCACGCTTCTGTAGTTCTCCTGCCCATCGCAGAGTGCGCTGAATTTCGCCATTTATTTCCCATATAGTTGACGGAGTCACCCTACTGACTCCTAAATGTTCAAGGTGTTCAGTGCATGTTGCGTGCACATTATAGCCGAATTCATAATAGGAGACATAGCATGATTCTTCAACTTTTTTCTCACGTATTACGATACCCTAATATAAGATGTAATCTTTCTTTTTCTAAAGCGGACATTGAAATGTATCTATAGAAAGGCATCCATTCTGTAAAGAGTCCTAGTTTTAGGTAAAGTTGTTGATGTATAATGCCCACTACTTCATTAGGTCTGTCTATCTCTGATTCATTATGCGACAACCTTCATGCAGAGTGAAAATTTGGTAAAATTGTCGCGAGATTTGAAGACCCGATATAATAAAAAAATTGAAAAAATCGTGATCTTTAATTCAAACTTTGATCCGCATGTTCTTAAAGAGAAAAGTCTTAGTGCAAGTGTAAGTGATGTACCGGCAATAACAATAGTGGTTACAGTGTAGATATTTCATTAAATGCCACAGGTTTTATACCATAAATCAATTAGGAGCACTCGGTATGAAGGTTCGAAATTGAATGCGATTGGAATGAGCGCATAGTCAACGAAACAATTTGAATGCGATTAATGTGTAGTAAAAGAAGAGACTGTGAAAAGAAATTGATCAGAATTGTTTTCTGTGAAAAACATAAAGCTCGCCGAATTCAATGTAATTGGTTTGTTTACATTTTTAAACCTATAAAAATGTTATAATGAAAATTCCTGCACATTATTTTATAACTGTGAATGAGGTTCGTGTAACAATTAAGTATTTTTAGTTTTAAATTAATGTTTTTAGTTATAATTTATTATTTTCAATGAGTATGAACATTATCATTAAGTAATACTCCTGTGAAGTATGGCATTCGTCATTGTAGTTTATTAAGACATTAAGGTTAGGAGCACTGTCTGGCCAGTCGTATGCGACTCCTTGAGAAGATATCCGTAAATATATACTTCCAAGTGGTAGTACCATAAAGGTCCCTTATTTGCTCTTATAGAATAGTAATATTTATTATTAAGAATATGTTCTATTGACAATAATTAAGTGATGTTGTCACATGTAAAAAGTGGATTATAATGATTTAGTGGAAGTTTTTCCAAATTGAAAATGGTTGGACGCAGGTGCATCGTACCGAATTATGATTTGGGGTATGATGTCTCTAATGAAGAAAAGTTTCATCATTTTACGGTTTCATATGAAGCAAATAGATTATTGGAACTGGAAAAAGCGATTCCGAGAAAAGATTACGTAATAAAACCGGGAATGCTAGTCTGTGATGTGCATTTTTTATATGAGGATAAACTTTGCAAACTTGATGTAAAGGATCCTGCTGGCAATGTTATGGTATCGGTAGGTACATTTTTTACATTTTTCCGTTTTAAAATTATGAATGAAATGTTCAATGTGAAATAAATGTTCACAGTCTATATTAAGGAGAAGAAATTTATCACAAAACAAAAGTACAAAACAAAAGTCATAATGTTTACCCTAAGGGTTTACATGAATTCCATTCCTTACAATCTTTCCGCCTACATATTTTTATAAAATCTTATCCTTACTATTTACAGTTATTTACAACTATTTACATAAAATCTTATATCTAGATCCTTATTTTTATTTCCTGTGATAGCGCAATTTAGGGCGTGTTAGCAAACGAGTGAGCCAGTGATCGAAAACGAGAGAGAGAGAGAGAGAGAGATTGTGAACGCACACGCATCTTAGTTTACTTACAATTCTTATGCTTCTAATCTAAGCTACTTCCCTTTTCTTTTTTTTAACTTGGCTTGTACCTCCATTTGCCATTCTTACATACTCATTCATGACAGTGTAATGTAATTGTCCAAATTTTGTATCTGGTTTTTAACGGATCTTTACGTTTCGGCACTCACGGAGCTCGAAAATCATAAAATTTTGTCGGTGTCTTTCTGTCTGTAAGTATGTACTTGAATGTTGTAGTCATGTTAACTTTTGAAGGATTTGTCTAATCGAGTCAGCCTTAAAAGACTTGCAAATTAATCAAGTAAAAGAAAACTTTCAATTTCGATGAAAATTAGAAAAGTCACTAGATATCAAATATATTTAGAAACTATTTAAGATATATTTTTCGATTTGACAAAAATTCAAAAAGTTAGAGGTTTTGTAAAATTTGCAAACAATTTTTTATGAGTCTTTCGCAAATTATTCTAATAACAATTTTAAATTCAAAAAATTTAAGAAGTTATATGCTTTTCATAATTTTTAACATTTTGAAAAAAAAGGAAAAAAATCCAAATTTCTACTAGATATAAAATGTATGTATTTCGAAACTATTCTTATGAAATTTGTAAATGCAATTTTTGTTTTTAGGAGATCTGTAACTTTAGAGCGTTGTTTTAAGTAGATTTCAAGAAGATTTACAAATTATCTTGATAAAGTTTTTCAATCAGATACAAATTATCGAGCGCGTAACGCGATTTTCGTCATGAGAATGTAATCGTCAAAGCCGCAGGTGCTTTGAGAACCTTGTTTAAAAACAAATCGAACCAAAATTTCAATTACAACTTTCTGTGTTCTTCCTTTTCTTAACACATACCCTATCTTACCTTTTCACCCAATCTAAATCTTGTTATTCTGGTTTACCTTCTCTTTCCCCATCCCTTTTCTAAATAATTTGATACTACTTCCTTTTTATCATGTATACTATTTATTGTATTTTGATTCCTCAATCATCCCCATATTTCTATTAATTATCCTTCCCTCTCCTATTTTTTCCAAATCTTCATAGTTTACTCCAGCCCCGTCTTCTATGTCTCTAGCATGAAACTACTCCCTCCTTTCTATCACCCTCCCTCTTCTCTCTTCTAGCTCCATCAAACATTTTCTCGTTAACTCCCCTCCCTTTCCCTCCATCAGCTTCGACTCAAATTTCCATGCCCTCTTTCCCGCTCTAGTACTTTAATCCTTTAATCCTTCTATATTCCAGTAAGATATCCTCAATTTCTCCCTACATTTGTTTCTCGTCTCTTTTTGCTTCTTACTATTTCTTATTTTCCTATATCCTGCACCTTCCTCTCCTAGTATCCCGGCACCTAACTTCTTACTATCTCTTTCCTTTCTTTTTCCCGAACCCACCGTACCCCATCTATCTGTATTATCCCATGCTTAACCCATGTTCCTCTTCCTTTTTTCTTTGCTCTTCCGCTATTTTCCTTTACTTATACTGCATCTTCCTTTCTACCTATGTCAAATCATCCTCTATTCTCTCCGGGCTCCCATATAACATCTTCTTTATTGTCATCACTTCCCTCTTATGTTCCCATTTCTTTAGTTTCACCAGTACCATTCTCTGCCCTTTACGATCTTTCCTTCCTACACTTCGAACTTCTTCTGTCTCTACCTTCGCATCGATCCTTTTTAGTACTTCTTCCACTCCTTGCTTTAGCTTCTTACCCCCTAATATTATACCCTTCATAACTATGTTTCTTTTTATGTTTTCCCTATCTTTCTTTTCTATTCTTTGTTCAATTTTTCTCAGCCTTTCCATCTCCGTATTCCCAGTCTCCTCCTCCAAACTGCCGGGTCGAACTTTCTATTTTCTTTATCCTACCTTGCATCTTTTCTACCTGATTATTGTTATCTTCCTGCATTTCTAGTTTTTGTTCCAATGACTGCATCCTCTTCTCTAAATTTTCTCTGACTTCCTCCCATTTCTCTATTTCTTTCCTAAGATCAGCCATTTCCCTTAATTCCTTTTCCCTTTTCTGCTGCTTTTTTTCATTTCTTTCAGTCTCTCCTCTTTCGTCAGATTTTCAGTTTCATCTCTGTTTCCTTCAGTACCCTTACTATGCTAACTCTTCTTTACAAAACTTTGCTTTTTCGGTGGCGATCTGAACATTTTTGGGTATTTACGGTTGAACTGATATCTTCCTTCTCTTCACTGTTTCACATTACCCCTCTCATCCTTTTGATAAAAGCCTCAATCGATCCCACGCTTTTTGCTCGTCTTTTGGTGTACTTAAAACTTTCTGCTTTAAATCCGTTTCTTCCTCGATGTTACTGACTCCGCTAGCCATGAATCCAATTCAAGCGTTCCCGCCTTCTATCCTTTCCTGTTTCTATCTATAGTCGCGTTTAGGTACCTGTCCTACCTTTCTCCGCCTCTATCCCACCCTGCTAATACCAACTCAATTAACCTAGTCCTCCCGCCCTGTCACAAATGTCTAACGAACCTAACCTCAACTTCCACACAATTCTGTCTCAATTCTCAAAAATATCTCCATCTCCTGTCAATCTCACAATCCCTCAATCAATCTCTTACAAGTAAATTCTTTTACACACTCTCACAATCCACTCACCTCAAATTGCACAAAAAATATCAGAAAAACTCAGCATCAAAAATTTCCGCTAACTCACACTTTTATGCCGGAAACGGAAGTCTAATGAAAGTCTATGAATCTATTGTAATAGATTCAAAATTTATTTTATAGGGAAAAAGAACATTATTTTAGTTAATCACATTATTTACCCATAACAGATAATGTTAAATTGTGTAGAGGCAGAAGTTGCGCTCTCTGCCGGACTTTTTTGTTATTACCATTTAGAAGTATATAATTACGGAGGCCATAAATGGAAAAGCTTGGAAGTCGGATAGGCCTGTCTCTGGCCAGAGCGATCTGCTCTCAGAATTACAAAATTCAAGTGATATCATGAAAATGTTGTAAGATTTCATTCTTCTTTCTCACTTTAATGTAAATAAGTGGTATTCTTACAAAAATCTATATGAAATTGTATTTTTCTTTGACAAATTACGAAAACGTACGACTCGAAAAACTTTACGAAAATTAAAGATTTATAAAAATGTATTTTGTTAAAAATTTTTCCTTTTTGATCAAAAATTAATATTATTAGTCAGGGAAAACAAATAAAAAATTGCCAGGATAAGGAAGAGATTTTTGAAATTTTTATTTTATAGCTTTTTTGTAGTAAGAAAAATCTTCAATTTTTTTTTGTAGTCATATTTTCGTAATTTGTCATAGCAAACATAATTTTTATAGATCTTTTTAAGAATACCACTTATTTACATTAAAGTGGAAAGAAGAATGCAATCTTACAACTTTTTATTGATATAACTTGAGTTTTTTAATTCTGCAAGCAGATTGCTCTTGCCAGAGACTGCTCCTAATCTCAAAATCTCAATACACTTCCATTGCGTTTTGCAAAAACAATGGAATTTGATATCGTAAGTTGAAACGAATTCCATGCTTCACAGGAATATTACGTAATGCTAATGTTTATACTCATTGAAAATAATAATTAACTCAAGAGCAGAAAAGTGCCATTGAATTGCTTGCACTTCACTGCAACCACAAAATCAGCTTCATAAAATTTATAAGCTTCCAAACTTTTATATGCTTTAACTTTTTTGTGATGTAATAACTGAGATTGAATAAAATATGTCACTATATATCCACTGTAGCGTCCGAGGGCACAGAACTTCCTTTTTCACTAAAATCTATATCTGTAAGAGCATACCGTTCAAAGTTTTCTATTTTTTGTACCTATCGGGTCTTGACACCTCCCGAAAGTTTTGCCAAATATGCACTCTGCATTTTAACAAACCAAAATTAATTTTTTTTAACTCCGGCGATGTTTGTATTTAAAGGAATTTGTTTTGATAAAATATTATTTACAAAAATAACATTTCTGCAATAATAAAGTTTTATAAGAAGTGAAGAAAGAATAACATCGCTGAGTAACAGCACTAATGTTTTTTTTATAGTTTTAAATAATTAAATTGTTTAAAATAAGAAAAGAAATTTTTTTCGCAGAAACATGTTTTGCAATTCGCAAGTAACAATAATAGAGTATGTACACGCTCAACATATAATGTAATGAGGGCCCAGTGTGGTTAAGAAAGTCCGTAGAAAATGATAAGAAGTGTCTTTTATAAAATCAGTGCTAATTTTCTTCTCATAAATTTTCCAGTATAACATTTGTTAACTATTAGTTTTAATACCTCTAACAATTTTGACCTGATTAAGACATTGTGAGTTTCATGTGAGCTAAATAACCTTCGTTTTCCATAAAAGGGAGTTTCCTGATTTTTCTCGCAAATAACGAAAGATACGAAAAAACGTTATCATAAATGTTTTCATGCCTTAAAAACTCTATAAAAAATACCTCTTGCGCTATTGCCCGGGGATTCTCGCGATTCTTTCAGATAATCCTTCACCGTACGGAATGCTAATAAATGACCTAATTTCCGCGTTTCAAACTATTTTATCAATTCTGCGCTGTTCGTTTTCGCTCAAAATATTCAATCTAGAATTGAGATTGTCTCTAACAAATTTTTTCGGGTAAAAGTTCTCATTGAGAGTGTCCTCCGCCATGTGCATGATATCTTCATGAATTTTTTTGTCGGAGAGGAGAATGGCTCTGTTGACCACAATGAAAACTACGTTTTTTTGTATTTTTTGGGAAGTTTAGATCAAAATTAAGATATCTGCTGGACCGCGTTGGTTTACGAAACCAACTGGAATTTATTTCCTAGCTATAATTCCTTTAAAAGTGATATCCAGAAAATTTGTTGTCCTATTCGGTTTCTCCTCTAAAGTAAATTTATTTCGAAAATTGTTCAAATGGAAAACTTTTAGAATTGTTTGAACTTCATGTTCTGGGAGATCTACTAGTATATCATCGACATAGCGAACATACAAAGGTACTTAGGAATCTATTTTCGGTAAAATAACTGTCTCCAGGTCGTCCATAATTAATTTGGTACTACTCTTTTTTTGAAAGCACTGCTCCTTTTTTTAAATGTTTATCCAAAATGCCTGGCTAACGAACTTGACCTTTAGTTTAACTAAAAAACTTTATCAAAGGCCAATCCAATCTAACAAACTGAAAATCTACAGACACATGAACAGACATACACATTTGTAAAAACCTGTTTTCGGATTCAGGGGGTCTCAAAACGTGAACATTTGACAAAAGCTATTACGTATAATTAATTTAGTTATCGTTAACATGAATTTTTTCATTATGGCGTACAATTCAAGGTAAGAGTAATTGTTATGAACAATTAATAAACAAAATATAGAGCACATTGCAGAACAATTAACTAATGTATGCCATTCAGTATAATTAATTAATTTATCGCTAAATGCATATTTCCATTATGGTATGCAATTTAAGGTAAGAGTAATTGTCATAAACAAAATAATAAGCACATTTTAGAACAATTAACTCATGTATGCCATTAAGTATAATTAATTAACTTTCCGCGTGGCCAACGGGTCCAACATGGGCTTTCCTCATGGATCCCTCATGGTTGCCATCATGAAGCCCTTTTGGTTTTTTCCAGTACTGGCAACTACACTGGTATATCTCTGGGATGATAACGCTATTTTGTACTGGGCTGCCAGTGTTGGTCCAGCACTGGATATCGCGACTGGCACAGTACTACCCCAATAGGAAATTCACCATGAGCGCAGTACTGCATCAGTGCTAACTAGTACCGTACTGATATACTCTAACGATATGACAAGAAAGGTATTTAAAAAGAAAATATTAATTTATTGCGAGTATTTTGACTTAAATATTAAATAGTCCTGTTTAGAGTAAATAAATATATTACATTTTTAAACATATTTCAGACAAAATTTCCAGCTCTACTGCGTATCCAACCTACATATCTATACCTAAATCTATCGCCTAACAGTCGGGAGTGCTAACCACTGCGCTAAACCGACAAGTTGAAACTCGGTGAAAAATCCATCCTCATAAGCTACAGTTCAGAAAAGTTAAAGTACCAAATTTTAAGCTCTTTTCTAATTATTTATTACTATACGAAGTTAAGTAAATATAAAATACACGAACTGTTAACAGGAATATCAATAAAATAATGTTAAAATAAATAATTTCAAACGTATAAGGTTTCTGAGCATGCACAATTTTTCATAATGATGAAACTTACAGTTTTTTTCTTTAAAAAAAGCAGCAAAATAGTTGTTTCGGGACAACTGTATTTATAGTTTTTTTGAAATTTTAGAACGCATGAACCATATTTTTAAATGTATTTTTGTATGTCCATTTTTCAGGATATAAAATATTCACGTTTTGGACTTAAAAATTTTAATTGTTGATCCGCGAGGGCAACCAAGGTCGGCCTTTATGGACCGCCTATATTGTCAGAGTTAGACTTGCAAAAAAGTGTCATCGAAATTTGGTCAGAAATTCACTATTTGCAAGTTTGAACTCATGAAACCTTCAAATTTGTGATGTCAAAAAAATATTCACACTTTGGGCTTAGAAATTTTAATCGTTTATCCGTGAGGGCAACCAAGCTGGGCCCCTTTGGAACATCCATATTGTCACAGTACGAATTTCAAAAACCTGTCGTCGAAGTTTTGTCAGAAATTTACTGTTTGTAAATTTGAACTCATGACACCTTAAAATTTGTGGTGTCGACAAAATATTCACACTTTGGGCTTAGAAATGTTAATCGTTCAGCCGTGAGGGCAACCGAGCTGGGCTCCTGTGGAACATCCACATTGTCAAGAGTTTGAATTTGAAAAAAGTGTCATCGAATTTTGACCAGAAATTTACTGTTTGTAACTTTGCACTCATGGAACCTTAAAATTTGTGATGTCAACAAAATATTCACCCGTTGGGCTTAGAAGTGTTAATCGTTCATCCATGAGGGCAACCGAGCTGGGCCCCTGTGGGCTCTTCTATAAAACATCCATATTGTCAGAGTTCGAATTTCAAAAACCTGCCGTAGAATTTTTGCCAGAAATTCACAGTTTATAAGTTAAACTCATGAAACCCTAAAATTTGCAGTGACAAAAAAATATTTACCGTTTGGGCTTAGAAATCTTAACCGTTCATCCGTGAGGCCAACCGAGCTGGGCTCCTATGGAACATCCATATTGTCAGATATCCAACTACAAAAATGTGTCATCGAATTTTTGCCAGAAATTTACTGTTTGTAAGCTTAAACTCATGAAACCTTAAAATGTGTGGTGTAAAAAAAAATATTCACCGTTTGGGCTTAGAAATGTTAACCGTTCATCCGTGAGGGCAACCGAGCTGGGCCCCTGTGGGGTCTTCTATAAAACATCCATATTGTCAGAGTTCAAATTTCAAAAACCTGCCGTCGAATTTTTGCCAGAAATTCACTGTTTGTAAGTCTTATTTCAGGAAACCTTCAAATTTGTAGTGACTAAAAAATATTTACTCTTTGGGCTTAGAAATGTTAATCGTTCAGCCGTGAGGATAATCGAGCAGGGCCCCTATGGAACATTCATATTGTCAAATTTCGAAGTGCAAAAATGTGTCTTCGAAATTTGGTCAGAAATTCACTGTTTGTGAGTCTGAACTGATAAAACCTTCAAATTTGTGGCGACAAAAAAATATTCACCCTTTGGGCTTTGAAATGTTAATCGTTCATTCGTGAGGACAACCGAGCTGGGCCCCTATGGAACATCCAAATTGTCAGAGTTCGAATTTTAAAAACATGTCTTAGACTTTTGTTCAGCCGATTAAGACAAGACCATAAGTCAGTCAAACCAACAGATGCAAGACATGTTATTGAACCAGTCGGTTAAGACAAGACTATAAATCAGTTCAGTCAAACCAACAGACGCAAGACATGTTATTAGTCTAGTTTGTTAAGACAAGACTATAAATCAGTCCAACCAACAAATTCAAGACATGTTATTAGTTCAGCCGGGTAACAATGCGAGTAAGCGTCTTATGACTAAAATCATTTCTTGCCGTTGTTGGTTGGACTGATCTATAGTTTTTTCGTAACCGACTGGACTAATAACATGTCTTGCCTTTGTTGTTTTGACTGATTTATAGTCTCGTCTTAACCGACTGCACTAATATCATGTCTTGCCTTTGTTAGTTGACCTGATTTATAGTCTTGTCTTAACCGACTGAACTAGTAACATGTCTTGCATCTGTTGGTTTGACTGATTTATAGTCTTGCCTTAACCGACTGGACTAATAACATATCTTGTCTCTGTTGGTTGGACTATTTATAGTCTTGTCTATAATTAACTGGACTAATAACATATCTTGCCTTTTGTTGTTTGGACTGACCTATAGTCTTGTTTTAATTATCTGGACTACAAAATATCTTTGGTAGTCCAGAATGTCTTTTGCCTTGATTATTTTAAAAAAACCTTCACATCACTAGGGTACCAGGGTACATTGATCTACAGTCTTGTGTTCAGTGACTGAACTGTCTTCCACCTTTAATATTTGGAACAGTATATATACTGCCAGGACAGCGCCATGATTTCGCCTATTATTACCAGGACAGCGCCATGCATTGCCCTTATTAGGTGGACTGGTCTTACCAGTGCTTTTTAGTATTCTTAGTGATTGTGATGATTACAAGTTTATTGAAAAATCTGCACCTCATCTTCTTGTTTCAAGCGGGACATTAGATTTGCTTGTGGTCATATTTTTCTCGTTCAACCCCAACTATCTCGAAGACTTTTGATTTTTTGGACAAGTACCCATTATGATTTTTTGACCAGGAGGCTTTGAACTAGATTGTATTGCAATTTCAGCCAATTTGACTGTGGTCGGATTTTAATGTAATTTGTGCGGGGTCCTTTAGGGGGCCAAAAAAACATTCACCCATTGGACTTAGAATTTTTAATTTTTGATTCGTGAGGGCAACCGAGCTAGGCCCTCCGTGGGGCCCCTCGTCAATTTAAATAAAAATCCATTATTTATTATTAATGCAGTGTATTTACATAGATTGTAAAGATAGCTCAAAAACTGCATAACAAAACTTTCCGGTTCTACTGTACATTATTTTTCTTAACTTGCATAGTGCTCTACGTCGCAATTAAATCTTATTGAACCACTGAAGTAAACATTTCGTTTCGTACAATCGTATTGTTGATAACACACACACACACATATATATATTCCTAATCGTCCAATACACTAAGATAGTCTTTTTCTGACATGTATATAAGTAAATATAAAGTATCTTGATAGGTGTACGAAATAGAATGCTGTTTCATATTTAGAGATTGCAATTTCGTGATTTTAAAATGAAGTCCGTACATTTATCAATGGGAGGAATAATGAGAAATATCTTTTTCAAGCCTCCGTCATTAAGGATTTTGTTTCTTTTTTTTGACGAAATTGATGCAAAAAGGCAGTAACATACATACTTGTTCTTCTTGTTGTTCGGTGTAATTTCAGCAATCAAATTGTGTTTGTTTATAGTAGTAAGCATCTAAAATGTATTCCATGTAATATTTTGGTTATTATTCAGCATAATAAAAAAAACGTAATGACATACATTAGTTAATTTTTCTACAATATGCTCGTTAATTCATTTATTAGTTATTTATGACAATGACTCTTACCTTGAATTGTATTTCATAACGAAAATATGCAAGTAAACGATAAGTTAAATATTCTTAAAAGCATACATTAGTTAAATATTATACAGTGTGCTCTATATTTTGGTTATTAACTGTTCATAACAATTACTCTTACCTTGAATTGTATGCTATAATGAAAATATGCAAGTAAACGTATTATAACAATTAGTAACATCAGGAATTGTATGCCTTTTTTGTTATTAACATTGTAATAGAAATGTTTCATTGTACAAAAAGTTTCAAGCATTATTTCATTATTCTAAATTATTATTTTTCGATCGTATTTGAAAAATTATTGACAAATAGTAGTATCATCGAAAAATGTATGCTAATCATTTTTCTAACATTTACTGCGGCTACAGAATTTAAACTATCTTCGGCATACATGAGTCAATTGTTTTTATCTCCACATTTCTATTAACTTTCCACCCTTGTATAATAACACTTATAACCACTTGGATATTGATACCATATTATTTTCCGTAGAAAAGTAATATCTGCAGAATGTTTTTTAAAAAGTGCACGGCATACATTAGTTAATTGTTTTAATTGCACGAAAATTTTAACATTTTAAATTTTCAAAATGGCAATTAGACACTCCCTAGCCATGCGCGACTCTCCTTACAGTTTATAAATTGACAATTAAAACATGAAAATAAATGCATGCGCAAAAATGTTGTTTATAAGCTAAGAAGCATTAATTTGGTACACGTACAAATTAAATTATTATGTGTTGTTTTAATTTTTTCCGGTACTTATAATTCTCTAGGATTTATCTCCTACGAGGCAAGCGTTTTCCTAATGCTTAAATTAATGGTTATGATGCTCCAATTTTAAAATCATGACTACTATATCATCTACAACGAAAAAAGGGAAAAAATATTCTTCCCAATTGCCTTTAATTAAACATAAGATATCGCATTGAAAAAGACTGGGATCCGAGTCGAAACATGTCGTCAGTATTTAAATAAAGAATATCAAATAACCGGAAAAGGTCTTAACTACATTAATCATTCTTAAGTTATTATATGTTAAGTTCGCAACTTCTGGCTAGTTAAGAAGTCAACTTTTTGCATGAAGGGAAATCCATTCTTTTAGAAACACGCCAATTTTTGTTGTAAGTGCATTTTTATACGTTTGCGCTCAGGTATGTTTACGCTCGACATAAAATTTAAATTCAACGTATTGACATATGCAACATAAAAGAAAATCAATTTTTCCATAAACACGCCAAACTTTTGTTATGATGTTTTCTTATACGTTTATCCATGAAATCATAAAATATAATAAGTTTTTCCATTCAAAAGTGTAGTAGGTCCTTTATTTAAAAAAACACATTCTACGTTTTGAGAGCCAACGGACTCTCCTCATCAGGAAAACGTTAGTTTGTAAATTTAGTGCAATAAAAATTTACATTCCTTATTTTTTATGATGAAAAAATGTAACCAAACAAATTAATTATTGAGTGAAAGTTTAAATTTAGAAATGGGGACAGAACAAACGTTCTGCTCCATTTTTGTGGTCATACTAACTTGATACTAACCACAAAAATGGAGCAGAACGTTTGTTACATCTCCATTGCTAAATTTAAACTTTCACTTAATAAATAAATTGCTTGGTTACATTCTTTTATCATAACAAATGAGGAATATTCATTTTTTACTACACAACAATTTTTTAAAGATCTTAAAGTCAACACAGTTTGTTTCATTTCCAGAAGTTGGAAATGGAGAGGGATATGTGTTTTGTTTTATTTACTACAATTTTTGACTAATTTTACGAACTAACGTTTTCCTGGTGAGACTTTGAGGTTATTGTTGTTGCCTGAAGAATGTCACTTACTATCATTTAAAAAAATCTCTACAATTTACCATTCGCTCAGGCGAAATTAACACCACACCTGGATCAACAGCATCGATTGTAATTAGAAAACCTTTTTATAATAGTTGCGGTTGTGGTATGTCTTCATCGCGACTATCCATCGCAAGAGGATCTGTCCTGACATCTTTACCGATGTTTTCTTCCACGTTATGTGCATCTAGTTCATCGTCACCATCAATGGCAGCTTTCACGAATTTGGAGGTTTCCAATTCAGAGAGCGCAAAGCGTTCACCTTCGCACAAATAAATTTTTATTTTCCATGATAGCCTTTTCTGCTTTTGGATCATATGGCTTTTTCTTCGCCCGTTTTACATCAGCAATTTTTTTGGTGATATGGATGGCGACACTTCCGGCTTCTAGGCCGGCAGCATTTTTGTTGTAATATATACAGGTTGTTAATATACAGGGGCCTGAAGTTTTCAGTTTGTCATGCGTTTCTTCACCTTCTCGTTAGTGTACCTTCTTTTAGGATGATCCGATTGAACTTTTATTATAGTGTGTTGGAAAGCATTTTTCATGTTCTTCAAGACTACCGCAAATTTCTCGAGACCGAGAAAAAAAGAGAAATGACAGACAACTAATTTTTTGACCGGGAATTTTACGAATTTTTAGATGAAAAATCTATTTAGTCACTTGAAATATTAAAAATTTTATATCACATGATAAAATGCGATTTAAAATAAGTTCACTTTCAACTTTTTTAAATTTTAATTTAAAGCTTTTTTTATTCTGAAATGATTCAGTTTACAATGCGTAATTTAAAAATATTTTGCACTGTTTTTTTAAATTAAACTGAAATTCGAGTATTAAAAAGTGAACAGTAATTGGTTTTGAAAGAGGATTTTGAATCAGTTTAAAATAAAAGAATTTGTGATTTTAGCGTTAAAGATTGAACTGTTTCTATTCGAAAGCCTTTGTAACCAAACAAATGTAAACGTCTGATTTAAGCGTTATCAAATATTTTTATTTTTTAAATAGCTTTGAATTAATAGATTTATAATTCAACGATTGTATAAAATTTACAACTCTATTCAAATATTGTGTCAGTCCAAAATGTTCCATTATTAACCCATTCAATTTGAAATTTTTAATTTAAAAAATAACAATTTATAATATTTAGCAATATTTGATTGTTTATTTAAACTGAGCAATTATAAAATAAGTATTTAAAATTGTTAAGTGAAAGTGTTGAATTTTGATGTTTCAGTAACTATTAAACTATTATCCATTTACCGTTATTACCGTTACTTCATACCGTTATTTCATATTTTTTAACTAGAAATCTTTGAACTGTTCAATTTATAAAAGTTTTAAATAAAAAGTGTTGCAGTTTAACACTTGCATGATATGCTACATTATGGTCATTTATGCACTATAAAAAAATTCTACAAAAAATCTGAACTTTCCTTGGAGTGTATACCGCTTGACCGTATTCTTAGTTTTCAGGTTAGGTTTCTGTGGGTTTCTTTCCAGTAGTACACATGCAGACGTGCGTGGTTGCACGAGAGCCAGTTCAAATTGAAATCTCCGAAGTTTCACTTATCTGAACGTATTAAATTGCCATCAAATATTAAAACGATTTAATATCATTGCTTTATCCACATAACAATTGTACAAAATTAATCAAGGGCATATTCTACGAAGACCACGTGACCACGTGGCAATGGCATATCGCTCTCAAAGCTTGGAATGTAGGAAATGAGACAATAAATGGCGTTTGTATATTTAGTTCGAGTAATAATTTCGAAAAAAAATTATTCGAGTCAAAAATAAATGTGTAAAATTAATTTCATTTTTTTGTGATTACTACGTTCACATTGATTCAGATATCGTGTTGAGAATATGAAAGATTAAAAAAGAAGCACTAAAGAGCGTTTCGATACATCAGTATGCTTATAATTTTAAAGAAAGTTTATTTATAAATTGATAAAATAGGATATTACCACTCGAGTTGTATCACTTTGCAGGTAATTTTTGGTTTGATTCATTCGAAAAATTCATATAAACAATAATATTTGCACATTCGTTTAAAATCAGCATATAAGTAGAGATCACGTTATCAAGCTCGGTTATGATTTTTTTTTCCTTTCGCCATGGCCAAACGCAATGATATATCCCTTTTATACTTTGGAATATAGGAAATATAGGTCGCATAATCTCTACTTTTTCGCCGTTGAAAGTTTATTTTTTCTCCGCTAGAAATTGATAAAAATGCTCACAAAATAATGACAGGTTACGTGTGTGCAGATACTTATTTGTTGATTTGCAGCGAATAAAATTGTCTTTAATATTCGAGTTTGCCTCACGTTATTAAACAGTATTAAGTTGACTTCAATGATAATCATCCATTAAAATGTATACACTATTCCGTTGAAATGTTGAGCCTCGCAACTGTATAACTTGTGACTTACTCAGTTACTTGACATCTAAAATGCCCCTAACCCCTCTATGTCGTGTAAAAAAAACCCGTTCGATCGCCGTATCACTGTGGTGCATTCGGTGCTTCGTCCTTTCTACTCGGATGGTTCTGTTTAAAATTTCAAGGTCGGTTTTCGACCATTTCATGACCCTAAGTCTCCTCTGGATAATTGCAATGTTACGCATTTGACTATCCCGAACTCCATAGTTTAGATCCCAAAATATCGTTGCACGACTTAGTATGTTCTTCTGTAAGAATGTCATTCTCGTTGTAGTGAGAATATACCTTATCTGCAGTGATAGCTGTAACGCATTTGCAAATTGCTAAAAGACAGTCTATCGATCGAAATTTAGATGGATTTCGAGCGTCTGTTGTTGTAGGCAACATATACACTCGAGCCGAGGTACTGCGAACATTTTGCGCAGGCTGGCCCTCAATAGTGACTATATGCAAATCTGTGTAGATGATAGGCGTGTTTGTGTGTGCGCACATGTCAGCACATGTCATCCTGACAGTTGTTAGTGGAGATTTGAATCGTAAAAATTATTAGTTTGTTTTACCGTCTCAGCATTCCAATCGTGAAAAAATCGCGGAAATAATCGTGGAAATTATTTAAATGAATAGCGCGAAAAAAACGTTGAAAGACATCACCAATGTAAAATCTTTCATCTTAAGTATCGAATCTAGCCTATAAATCCCATAAATTCTATTGCATTGTTTTTCATCTTAGATATCAAAACTTGCTTTTCTATAATGTTATATAGTTTGATATTGTATAATAACGTACATAATGTACTTATCCTAAATGATGAAATCATCAAATGTAGCAACGAGTAGTGGGAGAGCAGGGGCTATAGCGTTGTTCTCACTATCGGGGGAAAAACGTATTCGATAGCGGGACTCGAGTGTACATAGTACCTTTTACCATTATGCCTGGCATTAGATTTGGGTGTTCCATGATCTTCTGAAAAGTCGTTGCTAAAGCGGGATACTCACTCGTCAGGTACGTGTACCAGAATTTGTGCACCATGCCCGTACTGCGGACCTTTCCCATTACTTGCTATTTTTAAAATCGCTGAAAAGTCTGAATCTGTGATGTTAGTCAACTGCATTTCAGGGTTATTGCTTGTTCTTGCTTTCTCTATTTGGAATCACGTTCCGTCTGAACTACTTCTGTTCGTTTTTCCAAAAACATTAAGTTTTACAATAACGTGGTTATTCTTTGGAATATAAATTTGGTTGGTCATACGGTCAACATAAAATAACAACAAAAGAT
>JAAAKG020185084.1:0-25410 GCA_010014905.2 Druon quercuslanigerum
ATTTCTGCGTTAAATTTACCAGACGCGCGTAACTAGATTCATCTAGTTGGCCCAACTAGCCATTTTTCTCCGTGAATGGTTACCGAAACTTGGATATTTTTAATCTGAAACAGTTAGGGCATTTCGAAAACTTAATTGTTTCAACAATTTTAGGATATGGTAGAGAATTCTCGTCGGGATTCAAATTTGATGTTAGTACTTTTTTTCTATTCGTCTGATACAAATCGGCAAAAAAGAAATGACGCCAAATTAGTTATAACCTAGCATTGCTCGAATTTATAAGTTCTTTTAAAGAACTTTACTTTTTCTGTTGTAAAATATTTACTTCCGGCGAGAAAGCACTAACATAACCTAAACTTGTTACAACTGTTATGTTTTCAGGAAAGAACTCTTTTTGGTGAAAACTATCAAGTTCTGTCAGAAATTCAATTATATAACTTTGCATTTTTAAAATTTTTAAATATCATAAATAAATAACTGCTTCTGTTCAAGAATATTTAATTCCAGCGAAAATGATCTAATATAACCTCAAATTATAGAAATTTCTAAGTTACCTAACAGATCCAACTGTTTAGGTTTTCGGGAACACTTGACAGTTCCTGATGAAATATTTCAAAATTCGGCAAAAATTTCATAACATAACCATAAAATTGTTCTAATCCATATAAATGTTCTAAAACACTTAACTGCCTGTAAAAAATATCAAATTCCACCGAAAACTCTCTAAAATAACTTTAAATTATAGGAATTTATAAGTTTATTGAAAGATCTAACTTTTTTATTAAGAAATAATTCAGTCTGGCTTTAATGTCCTAACATAACCTTAAATTGTGTGCATTTGTAAGTTTTCCAGAAGAAATAATTGGTTATGTTCTAGAATATCCAATTCCAGCGAGAATTCCCTAAAATAACCTTAAATTTTGTCATTTTGTAAGTTTTTTATAAAACTCAACTGCTTCTGTTCTAAAATATCAGATTGGCACGAGGAAACCCTAACATAACGTACATTTGTTCAAACTTGTAAGTTTTCTCCAGCCCCGTGGTACTCTGAAATGAAAGTGATGGAAATGTTGACTAAGGCCGAGGGTGGCGCTGGCCTTACTTTTAGGCCAGGGGGGTCAATTGTGAAGGTACTTGTTAAATAGCGTAAACAAATTTTGGCAATATGGTTGCTTATGCGACTGATGCAGAACTAAATTCACAAAGCGAGCATGCGGGCGGGATTTTTTAAATTGAAATATTTTTCCTAATACTTATATTTATCTTCTTAATAATTAATAATACCATTTATTTTTGCTATTAAATACTGAAATTGAATAGCGAGGTGTATTTAGTTACTTTGTATATTTTTTTGTTTCGTAGATTTAGTGTACTTAAAAATAAAAGATCGAATACACCTTTTAATGAGTATCGTTTCAGTCTTATGTAGCATGCAAAAGAAGATGTTTAAGAGGAGTTATTGTGAAAAGAGGCTGTGGAAATATCTTCAAGCGGGTACTAGTGTCCCCTGACCTGAAGATCTGCAAGTTTTAAACCTCTTAGAATAGACACAGCAAAGTTGTCCACCCCATTATCTTGTACTTCATCGTTCTCTACTTGCAATTCTTCCAGAGGTGTAAGATTTGCTTTTGATGCACCGAACTGCCTTCAAACCACTAATAATTACTTTATCCAAGCCCTTTTCACTCAATAGTACAATTATGAAGAAGGATGGACTGAAGGCAGTTTTTAAACAAATAACGCGGACCGCACGTGTAATCATCAGCACGATAATGTAAAAAACAGACACGATACCCTAATTCGAGGATTTTCTTGTAGGTTAGGTGATCCAACAGTTTGAAAACAAATGTCAACAAACCTGAAATCAAAATGTCTCCCCTGACTGACGATGGCGACGACGTTCTGCGCATTTCTTGGGTGAGCGGAGTGCGGTACAAGGGGGGTGGACCCGCAGCGCAAACAGTCGGTCGGGCATTAAACTACGCTGGAAATAATAATCATAATTCTTCATATTGCCTACTTTGAGTGGAGAGGGCCTGACTTTATCTAAGCTTACCTTTCAGGCCCCGGCCGTTTTCCGCCATCTTGAACAACCTTTTCCAGATTAAGTGATGGCACATTAATAACTTTGAAATCCACTAGAATGACAAACTGTATATTTTTAAACTACCTAGAAAGGACCCTAGATCGGCCTGGCACGGAAGTCAGGTTTGTTACCGGAAGTTCATATGCCAGCTTGACCCCCGTGTTTTAGGCCAACAAAAATTCAATTGCATGGGGAAAGTGTTATGAATGTCAGATTTTGTACATTTTTAACTATACAAACGGACTTTTTCTATTTTTTTTTTTTTTGCTTTAGAGTTAAGTTTTAAGGCATTTAGACTATAAATTTATCATGCTTTTTTGGAATGAACAAAAATAATGATATATAAGTGTGTTGTTTTTGGATGCAATTCATCGTTAAATTTCAATGGGATCGTTTCGAAATATATTTGGTATCTAGTAAAAATCTTTTGTCATTTTCAGTGAACTTAAAAATTCCATTAAGATAACAAGCAAGTCTTTTTGTCATCTGCCAGATTCATAAACAGAATATTGAAATATTTCTAAAACAAGTTTGATTTTGAGTTTTAAAAATGCTCTCAATTTCGTGGAGTAAAACTTGATCAATCCACTGTGAAAAATTTTTATATTCATACTGATTATTTTAAAAATTCTAATTGAAAAACACGTTTCACTCTGTATGATGGGACTTTTAAAAGGTTTAATCGAAGCTAACTTACTATAGAAATGCGATTTAAACAATGTGTTTAATTATATATTTCCCAATATGATGGAGTACCACCGCTAAAGCGAAAAGCAGAATTTCGGCGATTCGCAAATGTAATTCAATGTAAATAAATAATTCTAAATATTTTTTAAATTTTATGTAAATACAACTTTATCAAGATTTATTTATTCTATAAACCCTATTCTTTATAATATAAATGGTTAGCAATACTTGACATATTTTGTAACAATAGACATTTTTTATAACATAATTAATTTTATTAACGTCTTAAAACGAAACAAAGTAAATTATTTTCTAGCTTTAAAAAGAAATATAAATGTTTATTATTTAGTTCAATAAACCGTTAATTTTAATAATCATTATAAATGTAAATAAAATTAAATTGAAATTTACTATTTTCGCAGTTAACAATATTTACATGTCAACAATAAAAATTTAATGTTTACTTTGTAAAGCTATTATTGGCACTTTATGAAAAGTGTATTTGTATTTAATCATAAAAAAATGTTTTTTTTTTACTTTTCATTAGTAGTTATTAATTTATTGGATGTTTAATATGCTATAAAATATTTTTTGGGGGTAAATATATGCAAAAAACTTATTTTAACAATCAAAATAAATTAAATTTGTATTTTCCCATGCATTTGAATAATTTTCGGCCTAAAAGTACATCCAGCGCCGCCACTCGGCCTTAGTCAAATCTCCTGACACATTTATTCTACAGGCCTTTATAGAAGAGCCATCCTCCTGGTTTTCTCTAACTGTTCTTGTTAGAAAAAAAGCTAATTCCGGCCAGATTTCGTTCACATTACCGGAACGTTTTTGACTAAATTAATATTTAAGATTATCCAATTCAGAAACATATCTGCGGCGACATCTTTTAGATATTTATTATTTAGTTTCATCATTACCGACTTGTCTGACGTTACACCACGCTAGCTTCCAACTTAAGAACTCTTACTTCTATGGTCGAATGTTTGGGGAAAATAAATGTTGGGAGAAAAAAATTTTTGTTGAACTGAGACCTTACCTCTTATCAATATGCAAACAAGTGAATTGTGTACATATTTGTAGTAAATATTTTAAAAGCCCCAAATTTACATAATGCGACAAGGTTTTGTAAATTATATAATTGTAGGTTTCGAACATTTGCAAAATTAAAATAAAATCAAACCAAATACGAAAACGAAGTTCTTCAATACCTATGTTTAGTTTGGTTTATAAAAATCAAATATGTATCTATTTAATCAAATTTAAACAAATAATTTTTCTTCAACTGAAAAACAATCTAGAGAAATATCAATTTAACAAAACTTTTTTATCCAAAATATTCGAATTAATCACCTTGTAAATTAGACATGCGATTCAGCAGTTTATGCTATAGATCTGTATTCAGAGCTCTGACAGCTCTTAATTTTGTTTAAAGTTCTAGAACACGTCGGTTTGAACAGCAAACAGTTGCCGCAATGCCTATTGTTACAAAAAATGAAAAGGTTAAAATTTTTTTCAAAATCAGGTGCCTAAATTTAATTTTTAATACATTTTAAATATAGTTTTACTTTCGAATTTCGAAACAACTATTTTAAAAATCTGACAACCTGTTATAATGAATAGTATTTTCATCCTTAGTCTCTTCTTTTTGTGACTTTTCGTTTTCCTTTTCCATTACTTGCGTCTTTTCTTTGTTTAAAATATCGAGTAACTGCATTATATAAATAAGATTTCATACATGGGGAAAGAATATATCTTAATCTGACTTTATTTAAAGTCAGAAATCAGGACAATAGAAATGAGAACATTTTTAATGAAAGAAATAAACTAAAAGAAGTTTTGAATTTAAAATAAAAGAAATTAGACCAGGATTAACTGAGAATTAAACAAAAAACTATAAGATTTGTCTTGTCTGATTTTGAGCTAAAAAATTTTTTACATCACTTCGAAAGATATACATTTTTTTTTCTTGGAAATAATAAACTAAATACACTCCTCACCCTCAAACGACGTCTACTAAAAGCTGTCTGATCTTCTAATTCAGCTTCTTGGCCTGCAAGTACTATTTTTTTGTTTTCTTCTCGTGTTGGGGAATTGATTTTGCGCGAATCATTGCATTTACTTTCCAAAGCAGCAAAATTTGATTGTTCAGATTGGGAGTAAATATTCTTCTTCATTTGCGCCATGCTTTTTCCATTAATGTTTGGCGTTCCAGCTGGTTTTTTCTTTTCATTTCGATCTACTTCGGAAAAAGATTTATCATGGTTCAGTGACTTATTTTGCTTCTGCAATTTAAAAAATACAGTAACATGGTAAGACTTTTACATGAGCTTAGTAAATTTTATAATATGACTATACTTTTGGCTCTAAATGAAAACTTTAGAAATGAGGAAATTAGGTTTAAATCACAAGTAACGAAATAATCTGAAAGAATTGGAGATGTGAGTTAAAAGAAGGATTTGAAAAAGTAAACTATCTATCTGAAGAATTAAAAATAACGAGTCATGCTAATTGCGGTCTATCAATTGGTGACAATTTTAATCATTTGACGTACTCATCTCAATCGGTTACCATATAGCCACCACCTATCCATGCAAATTCTGTTAAATTACTTTCCTTTTCTTAATCGCTGCCATCAGAACAACATTTGCCAATTGAGATTCTTATATTTCAGATAATTCATTCAGTAAATTTTCCTATTCAAAAGACCTGAAAAATAATTCCACGAGATTTGCCTGAATTGGTGGTGGCTGCACAGTTGCCGACTGAAATGATTAAAATTCGCGTGAATCGGAATCCATCAATTCTCCGATTCAAATAATTTCCATTCAATCAGTTCTTGTTTCCTGGATACTCAAACTATCCCTAATTAAATATATCTTCATTGTCATTTCTTATGTCCTTGCAGATTCCAATGAGACAGTTTGCTATTTCCATCAGCGATAAAACTTAAAGCAGGTCAAAGGAAGTAGTGCGGTTCGAAAACAAAGCCGTAACTCAATAAGAGCAGCTTCCCTGAAATGCCACAAACTGAAATCGACAGAGCGTCACGATGTCTAGCGAGTTTCCTCTTTAAACCGAGACGCAAGAGAGCATATCTTCATTGTGGACGTTGAACTGTCCACCCATCCAAGACAAACTACTTTTCTTTATGATTGACTTCAGTCTGACCCAATTGGAACAATATCTTGTACAGGTCATCGACAGAGCACCTCCTACGACCGACAAGTATCCTCATTCCAAACTTTTCACATTTACCTTCGTCTACGTGCCTAACATACAGGGAGGGAGGTAGCTTCTCGATAGACTGGATCACTGAACCAGGATATTGACCGAGGGGTCAATACCGATAGCCACAACGTTACTGGTCAATCGGGTAAAGAATTCTGAATAGACTCGGTAGTTCCTATTTCCGTTTCCTACAGGTGACTTTCTCCTTGAGGAATTTTGTATACCTCAATATTAGAAAATAATATAAATACACTCAACCTCGGACATAGGGCCCTCAGTTAGGCCTTCTAAGAATTGACTCTGAGCCGCGGGTTGGACTAAAAGCTAATGCAAGGGGTGTGCGGTTCACACTCACACTTTACTGTTTACATCCAAAGTAGACCTTTATGTGGGTAGTTAGATCCAAGGTCAGCCTCACAACCGACTGTCACTTCATTGGAAAAACTCGTGGGGGAAACAACACCAGTAATCCGCTAAATCATTTGATTATCCGAAATGGTAATCCGTTTACTTTTTCTTTCACTTCTCTTTTACCTCCTTCATCCAATGCTTACCTAATGCATCCTCCCCTAGGATCTTCACCACATTCTCTTGTTCACCACATTCTCCATCCGAAATGGCAATCCGGTGTAATCCGTTTACTTTTTCTTTCACTTCTCTTTTACGTCCTTCATCCAATAGTTACCTAATGCATCCACCCCTAGGATCTTCACCACATTCTCTTGCCAGCTACCTTTATCTTTCATTCCTTTCCTAGATTCTCCCATGTTTCCTTTTCCCATTCACAAATTCTGCCGTTTCTTTTCTCGCTTCAATACATCCCATCTCTGATCTCATTTTTTAAGAAATAGACTAGCATGTGCGCGCGCTTACTTTTGTATTCGCTTTTATAATTTACCCAACCTGCGAATCACTATTTACTTGTTAAAATTTCTTACCAGGCAAAGTTTCGCTGAAGTCAAATCTTAAATAATGTATTCAATGAATCTACGTAACGTAAAATTGACTATTACTACGAATAATATTAAAGAGCGAGATAACACTCGACGATTTTAATTTTTTTTATATCATTTTAGATTTTAGTGAAGTTTAATATTGTGAAGAAAATTAATTAGTTGGTTATTAAATAATTATTTTACAACATGAATAAATATCAAAAAACAATTATTTTCATTGATACATTAAAATAATTGTTACTTTATATTTTTATAAAAATTAGAATTAATAATAACATTTTCAACTTATTTCAGAAAAGTTAAAATATATTTGTCAAAATTAAACTCAGATACTCATTTCGCAACATCACACCAACTGACAAAAATTACATAATTGAAATAAAGGTATTTCAAAAATAAATAAACTTTTATCATACAAATTTGTGTTACTCAATTGATCAAAATTAAATTTCAATATGGATGTAACTTAATATTGTAAACAAAACTAATTAACTGATAGTTGACTAGTTGATAGTTTAATCAATATTCTAAAAAAAATTTAATCAGCTAATTAGTGATTAATTAATTGATAACATAAAAGGCATTAAAGAATTATTTTCAGTGAATGATTCAAATAATTTTTATTCTACATTCTTCAGAAAATTTGAGTTATTTGTAACATTTTGAACTATTCCAGGAAAAATGAAAATATATTCGCGAATAATTTCGAAATCAGAATTCAGATGCTCATTGAACATCGTAAAGCTTTACAACAATAATGCAACTGGAATGAAGGTATTTTAAACATTCACAAACTTTTATTATACAAATTATGACCAATATTAAATTACATAAACTTGAAGGAAATAATAAATTTATCTTACTTAATTAAAAGGAATTAATCTTTATGTAATTGAATATTGTAAAAAAAATCGGGTAATAATTAGTTGATGTATTCATAACCTAAAAAGCAATAAACAATAATTTTCATTTAGACATTGAAATCATTTTTATGGTACTTTTTATTATTATTTTTTAGTTTAATTTCTGAAATTTTGATTTATTAGTAACCTTTTATACTAATTTCAGACAAAATTTAAACATATTAATATATAAATCTAAAAATGGAATGCAGACTCCCATTTCAAAACATCAGAATAATTAGAAGAATTATGTAATTGAAATAGTGATGTTTTAGTATAAATAAACTTTTATTATGCAAATTATATCCAATATTCATTTATTTAACCTTCGAATAAATAATCAATTTATGTCACCTAATTTTAAGAAACTAAATTTTAACAGTTTAACTATAATTTTCACTGAAGCATTTAAATAATATTTGCCTAATATCTTTTTTCAAATTTGAGCTTTCATTTCTTAAAATTTGATTCATTAATAAATTTTAAATCTAGTTTCGAAAAAATTGAAATTATTTATTTATAATTTTAAAAATTGAATAAAGACACTCATTCCACTTCACAAACATCAGAAAAATCATCAAACTTATTAGAGAGGTATTCTAAAGAGAAAATAAACTTTTATTGTAAAAGTAATACTTAATATTGAATTACATAATCTGAAAGTAAATAATCAATTCATTTTACTTACTTTAAAACATTTCAAATTGAATCTTGATGTAATTCAATATTTTGGTCAAAATTAATCAACTAAAAATTAATAAAAAAAGCCCCGAGCAATTATTTTCATTGAAAAATTCAAAAATTTTTTAATTTCATATATATTTTTTAAAACTTTAAATTTCTGAATATCTTTATTTCAGTTGAAACAATTCCATAAAATTGAAGTTTTAACAGAATTACGTAATAAATATTCAATCATTTCAAAACAAGAAAAGCATTATACCATTATTTTAATTGAATATCCAAATAATTTAGAGCTTTACAAAATTATTTTCATTGAAAAATTTAAATAACTTTCACTTTTAATATTTTTAAGATTTGAACTTGTCTTTTTTTAGCTTAATTAATCATAAGCTTTTAACTAATTCTAGAAAATATAAATTTTAGCAAAAAAAATCGCAAACATTAGAAAAAATGGTTATAATGGAGATATTTTAAACAACAAACAAGTTTTTTTATAGAAATAATAGCCAATATTTAATTATATAATAGTCATGCAAATAATGAATTTATGTGACTTAATTGAAAAAATTTATATTCAGTGTTTTGAAGAATAAAAACCAATTATTCAATAGTTAGTTAATTAGTTTATATTATCAAAAGCAGTAATAAATTATTTTCATTGAAATATCAAAATTATTTGTACCCTATATTTTACTGAAAATTTGTAGTATTGATAATCTTTAAAAATAATTCCATAAAAATTTTAAACGCATTGTTTTTTTTAAATTATTTTTAAAAGTTTTTAAATTGTAATGCGAAAAATTATAAATATATATAAACTTGTATTATACAAATCATATCCCACATTGAAAAACATAACCTCAAAGCAAATAATACATTTATTTTCTTAGTTAAACAATATTGAACTATAATCTTTATGTAATTTAATATTGTGAGCAAAATTAATAATCTAATAATAATTAAGCAATCAATAATATAAAAAGCATTTAATAAATTATTTTCATTGAATCATTCGAATAATTTTTATTTCACATATATTTTTTCTTAATTTGTACTTTCCTTTCTGTTACTTGGATTTAGTAATCAACTACTAACTAATTTATCAGTTTACAAGATAAAAAATCATCGAAGAATTATTTTCATTCAAAAATGGAAATGACTCGTATTTTATTTTTGCATGAAACTCAAAAAAGAATTTCTAAACAATTTAATTTATTATTTCGGTACATTTTAAACTAATTCCAGGAAAGATTGTAATACACGTCCAAGTAATTTTGAAAAATGAATTCAGGTAGTCACACATTTTACGAGCATTGCAGGAGCTATAATTAAATAAAGAAATATATAAATTGCAATTAATACTCTGCAGTCACAATCTCAAACAGAAGACGTGTTACCGGCATAGAGTTAATACAGATAGTCGACAAGCCAGCTTGGTAACCGTTCGCGCGTAGAGAGAGAAAGAGAATCAGAAAGACCCGACCAGTCACCCCACTCTTACATCACTCCCCACTCTCCCCACTCTCGAAGATAACCCAAAGCGCTCTGTCTCTTTCTCTCTCAGCGAAGTTGAGACTGACGGTCCCGCTTGCAGAGCGGCCTATGCCTTGTCGCCTCCATATGTATTAACTCTATGGTTATGAGTCTACTGAAGAAATGCAAACAAACTTTAGTTTCTACAAGCAAAGGGACCTCTAATTACCGATTCTTCAAACACAGAAATTCTAGTTTATAATATAAAGATAAGGTGGCGCCACGAACTTGAAGAATTTTAAAATTAGTGGAGATTAGCCTACAGTAATAGAAGTAGAAACAATATAGTCTATTCCTACTATATTACATTACTACCACCATATACTCGATGCCTACTATTCATCATTACTACCAAGTTGGAGATTACCACCTTTCACATAAAGGAAATCTTGATACTCTCTTTATTCTGATTCGTCCATCATGATCCATCTTTATATTAATTGTCTTTCCCTGTCCCTTATCTGTAATTCTTCATAGTTTTCTCCAGTCCACTCTAATATGTCTCTAGTAATAAAGAACTCTCTCCATTCTTCTTCACATCTCTGTAGTTCTACCACCTGCCCTCCCCTTTTATCTACCACCTTCCAAAAATTTTTCTTTAACTCCCTTTCATCTACCACCTTCCAACAATGTTTCGTTAACTCCCCTCAATCTCATTACTTTCATTCCATTCCCATATATGTACTGTATAGTAAAACGCCGACCATACCATCGTATCAAATATCCAAATTCACCTTCTCAAATCTATTCTGAACCTTCTTTTTCCTATTTCTGATATCTGTTGCATTACCCCTGCAAGAACCTTATAACATTAAAATGTTGTAATTCGCGTCACTTCCCTATCATTTGTAACCTCCTTCTCTTTGCATTTCTTCACTATGGATATCACTACTCCTTCTTTCCATAACTCTCGCCACCACTCTGCTCAGCATACTCCATTAAACATTACCTATTTCCATTCCTTTGACTCTGTCTACGTAAATTTTCAGGCTTTATTTGTAATCTTATCTTAACCAGGTGCCTTTTCATGTTTCTTTATTCCCAACACCTTTATTATTTCTTTTCTTTCTATGTTCTCTTCTTTATGTTTATCCTTACCCTATTTTCCTCCATTACTAACTTTCCTCTTTACCGCTCCTAGCAAATCCATACCATTCTTTTTTATTCTACCATCTCGATATTCTTATTTACTCTTTCCCCTACGCCCCTCTCTCTATTTACTACCTTCCAAACCCTAGCATTCTGTCCTAGCATTCTCCATTTCTTCTTCAAACCTGTTATATTTGACCTCTTTTTTGACACATCTCAGTATACTCCTTCTCATTTATTTACTTTTCTGTATTTTCCTAATTCCTTTCTCACTTCTTTTATCTCTTAACAATCTTCATCCCTTCCATTTATACCTTTTCCTCTACGTTTCTTTTGCTTACCATTTTTTTTTAATAATCTGAATTTTTTAGTTACGTTTTGAGACCCTCTGAATCCGAAAAAGAGGTTTTTACGAAGGTGTCTTGCTGTCTATATATGCTATATATGCATGCGTTTGTATGTATGTATGTATGTATGTATGTATGTATGTATGTATGTATGTATGTATGTATGTATGTATGTGTTTCTGTCTGTCTATCTGTCTGTCTACTGGGCCCTCGATAACTTTCGAAAAAATTGGCAGATTAAACTGGAGGTTGGTATACTCTTTTAGTTACAGCATGTTCAAAATACAAACAAAAAACACGAAAATGCACTTTTTAAGCCAAAAAACACACGTTATGAAAAAATGTCAGAAGAACAAAAACTTTGATTTGTGAAAGCCCTGCAAGACTATGATAACAATATTAAGATTTTTCTTGAAAAATCGAAAATTAAAATTTTGATAGCATAAAAAACAATGATAAATCCAAAGTTTAATTCTGCTGTCAAATTATCTAAGATACAAAAAAATATAAATTCGCAAAAATTATGCACTTAAGTAAGATCTGCAGATTTTTTATTGATCACTTTTTTACAAGACACGTAGTATATTTTTATTCGTAAAAAATCAATCTTAAAAATGAAAAAATTAAATTTTGGACAAAAAACACAAGCTACGAAAAAAAATAAGACGAAAGTTATTCAACCAAAAAGGAGATAGAAATTTTTCATGAATAATTTATTTATATGATGCGTAGTTTTTGTGTTATTTGTAAAAAACAACATTAAAAAATAAAATTTTTGGACAAACGGCATCAGCTACCAAAAAAATGATGTATTAGTAAATTAAACAAAACAAACTTTAAATATGTAATTAATTTTATGATGAAACGCGTAGTTTTACTTTAAATCGTAAAAAAATAAAAAATAAACAAATAAAATTTAGACAAACGACACAAGTTATGAAGAGAATGAATAGAAGAAAGTTGCTTATCCAGAAAAAGAGCTGCGTATTTCATTTTTTTAAGGACCCGTTGTTTTTTTCAATCGTAAAAATTAAGTTTAAAAATAAAAAACTACATTTTGGAAAAACTACATAGGAGACGAAGAAAATAAAAACAAAAGTTTTTTAACCAAAAAATACGAAAAAATTTGTTATTAACTCTTTTTATAAAATTATAATAAAAATCAAATTAATTAACTTTTTGCAAAAAGGCACAAGCTTCAATAACATTTTATTTAACAAGATTGTCCGCCTACAATATATCTAAAAATTTGCTTTAAAACACTTAAAACCGAAGGAGCTTTAACAAAAGAGAATTCACAATGACCCAAATACAGTTTTTAATGCTCTGACCTTTTAATTTAAAAAGTCTGTGCTTAAATGTTGGGAAAATATAAAGACCAAGCGTGCAGAGAATAGCGTAAATACATTATCGAGCGCAAAGCGCTAGATTCAGTAGTCACGCCCTAGGTGCGCTCCATTTTTCTCAGCACAGTGAGCAGATTTTTTTAAATCGAAATACTTTATTTTAGTTTAAAAAATTCATCTATTCCGTTGAAAATGCATGTGGTTTGTTAAAAATTAGTATTTTTCTATAGAGAATTAATCTTCTTGGTTAAAAATTCGTATTTTGTTATAAAATTCAATTATTTGGTGGAAATCAATCTACTCAGTTGTAAAGGAAACAATATTGTTATAAATCACCCTTTTTGGCTGAAAAGTTAACTTTTTTATTGAAAAATCTTCTTTTTCGTTTAGGTTTAAAATATTTTTGAATAAAAATTAAAATCTATTTCAGTCAAAGTATCAGCTATCTTAAGCACTAACGAACTACATATATTGATACTGTCAATTTTTTTTTAGTAGAAGGATTTTCATAGAGTTAGGTATGGGAAGTGGAGGGGGAAATTCGTAGGGAAGAATGGTCCTAAGTCGGCACTGAGGGTTAAGCCGGCACCATCGTGTTTCACAGTCACTTTAATATTCGCTTGACAGCATTGGCATGGTATAAATTTTTCATGCAAACGAAATTCCATGTTCTTCCATTCTTGTGAAGCAGCAACATGCATGTAAATATTTTGAAAAGACTAATCTATTACGTGCCTTAATTTATGTGTTCTGTGTGCTTTCGCCTCCTAAGGTCGAATTTTTCATTGAGATTTGCTTTGTTTGCGTAACAGAATGAAAGGTGGAAACATTTTTAGTGGTCCTGAGTTGGCACCAAACAGTTGGTCCCGAGTCGGCACCTTTTTTTTTACTTTTATTGTTATGTGTGTTTCATTTTATTTTGTTGTTTTGTGGTTCAAGGCTATTTTAAATTGTTTAAATTTGTGTTTTTTTTCTCTTAAAACTTATATAAAGTGCCCTTTTTCTTCTATTTGCTCGGAAAAAACGAGTTGCCGACTCCCTATCAGGGGGTGCCAGCTTAGGACCACCAATTCGAGAAATAGCACACTTCTCCGAACGACATATAATTACAGATAAAGGAGCGTGGTACCTGATCAAATATATTGAAGCGTCATTAAACCCTGCTTACTCTCTGTTTTAGACAAAAACTAATACTGTGCCGACTTAGGACCATTCTCCACAATTTGTAGAAATACCAAAGACAAAATATCTAATAAGTGGATGCTATGGAGAGGACTGGAAGTTAGAAATATGGAGTTAATGTTAAGACGGGGAGGTGTAAATATAATTAGACAAGAGAGAAAGGAGATGGGTCTAACATTAAGGTGGTCCAAAAATTCATTGGAAAATTTTCTCCCGAATTTTTATGAATACCGTCCAGAAATTTGTTTGAATTGAAACAAAAATAAATCCATTCTTTTTGTTTTGACAAAAAAAAATATTTAGAGGTGCCTTAAACCCTATGAAGTTTACAACGCATTTGCCATAAAAAAGTCGTTTTTGTAAATTTTATTCCGAATCCTCCATATTAGCTGAATCGAGTTGTAACTCAAAATTTCTGTTCACAATTAGCCATAACATACGGATAAAATATCAATTTTTAAATATCACTCACATATATCTGCTTTATTTGATCTAAAAAAAAAACCATAAATGAAAAAATGGGTTTTGTGAGATTTTGTCTTTAATTATTACTTTTGGCGGTTTTTTAAATGCAAATTGTCGCGGTTTTTCAACAAATTTTCACTTTTCGTCTAATTTTTAATTTTAGAGAAGTAATAGATCAATTATGTTAGCAAGAATGATTGCTTAAACAATTTATTGTTATTTTTATTGATAATCTCTCAGAATAATGCCAGAAAATTGCAGTTAAAAAAATCACTTTTTGTTCAATTTTAAGTTAAAATTAGTTAACTAATTACGTATAATCAATAAAATTGATAGTTTATACAATTTATTGTTATTCCAATTGAATAATGCTAGAATGATGCGGTCGTTGCTGAAATTTCTGACTTTTTGTCAAATTTTCGATTTCAGTAACGAAATAATTAATTCAAGTTAACAAAAATTATTTTCTAAACAATTTATTATCATTGTTAATAATATTCTCTTTGTCTAATGGTAGAATGTTGCGTTTTTTTTCTGAAAATTTTGTCTATTTTTATTAGAAGTGACTTAATAATTAATTAGATTTCGTAAAATATTTGTTCACCAAATTATTTTTGTTTATGACTATGTTCATCCATATCAATGCCTTAAACTGGCGGTCATTCATTCAAATTTTAACGTTCCTGTTGTTTATTGACTGAGTAAGGTTATAATTGATAAAATTTAATTAAAAAATTTTAACAATTTAATATTGTTGTCTTGAGTGAATTATTTTCGCTATTTTCCTAAAATTAAAAAAATTAGTTTAAACAAAAAAGGTATCGCACACAAGAGACAAAAACAAAGAATCGAATAATTAGAAGTAAAAGGCAATTTTGGAATTAAATATATTTTGATATCAGCCCCCCCCCCGCCCCCCCCCCCCCCCCCACCCGCCTCCACCACAAGACCGCACCCACAATAAAAAAAAACTCCACTCCAACTCTTCTTTTTTTTTTTATTTTTTTTTAAAATACAAAAAAAAACCACAAAAAAAAAAAAAAAAAAAAAAAAAAAATTTAAAAAAAAAAAGAATTTTTTGATTTAAATATTTTTTTTTTTTCCCCCCCCCCCCCCCCCCCCCGGAGGGAAATATATTCACGAAAAAGGAAGAGATTTTTAACCATATGTTACTCTCTAATGTTTATTTATTATTTGTTCATAACCAACAAGGAAAAGCCAATTTAAATATTACAGAAAAAACATAAATTTCTAAAAATTATCTCAGACAAGAGAGTTATAAACAATATTAAATTGCTAAAACAACTTTTTTTTACGTTCATTAAAAAGTGAAAAAAGGAAAGAAAGATACAAATTTCCGAAAAACCCGCATAACTCAGGCATTGATATAGATAAAGATAGTGATAAAAAATAATAAATTGCTTAAACAATTATTTTTGATAATTTGAACTATTGAACTCTAATTGAAAAAAATTTCAGAACAAACCGCATCTTTCTGGCATATTATTAAAAATAATAATAAATTGTTTAAATAATTTAAATTTAAATTAATTATTACCTAACTCTAATTAAAAGTTAGACAACAAGTCGAAAATTAAAAAAAAAAAACCCGCGACATTCTAACTCTAATCTATAAGAGGATTACTAAAAGCAATAATACATTTTTTAAATAATTTATTTAAACATTTTATTATCAGTATGAAATCGTTTTTTATGTACCAGAAACAATTTTTATTAGAAAAACCGAAAAAAATTATAATTTGCTCAAAAATATCGCAAACCCAATTTTTTTGGGACCCTATAGAACAGACTTACTAAGGCGATATTTGAAAAGTGATATTTTATTTGTATTCTTTCGCTAATTGTGAACAGAAATTTTGAGTTTCACCTAGATTTAAATACTATTGAGTATTTTGAATAAAATTTACAAAAAAGTCTTTTTTTTCTCATGGGGAATACGTTTTAAACTTTATGGAGCTTGCGGCACCTCTGAATATAATTTTTTTCGAAACAAGGAAAATGGATTTATTTTTTTATGAATTGGAACTAATTTACAGCCGTTATTCATAAAAATTCGAGAGAAAAAAATTGTTGGACCATCCCAGTGTAATAAGCGAATGGAGAAAGGGCCGAGTGATACAAGAATGCACAAAAAAACTAATGATAATTTTTTTTGCAGGTAGTTTTTTAGAAAGATAAGTTTTATTCAGACAACTTTACGTCTTTCAAAATACATTTGCTGTCATGGAAAGAAAAAAGAAACTTTAACAGATATCCGGGTAAAGTTTATGCCGTGAATTTAATTTTTGTCTCAGGTAATTTTTACGTCAGAATTAAGGTAAAGTTTATCATTCGTTTTTTCTGTGTGCCCATTAGATGAGGGAGAGATGTGGGGGGCTAGAGATTCTGATAAGAAATGAGAGGGTTTCATAAGTTCGTGATATGAAGAAAGGAAGGGAGAGATATTGACTGAATTGTAGAAAAGGAGAAGGAGAAATGTGGTTAGACAATAGGATGGACCAAAAATGCATTAGAAAATTTTTTTTCGAATTTTAATGCAAAACGCAATATATTAGATGATTCGAGTTCGAAATTCACCATTTCTCTGGCCCAAAAAGTATAATCTATTATAGGTTTCGAGATAACCATGATAATGGTGTTTTTATTCTGAAGCCGATGTCAAATTAATTTTTGGTCTCTCGCTCGTCGTCACATCTACAGTTTTTTGCATTTTTTGATGAAATTTGGATACAATACTCTCCAAAGTATCCTTAGAACGATGATATGAGCGAAAAGTGTACATCATTATTTATAACAAAATAAAAAATTGTTTTCAGGCCATTCTGAATTCAATTTCTTATAATCTTCGATCGCTTCGTTTATCGAGCGAAGTTTGAGCAAATATGAACTTTCTGTGGAGAAGTTGTTCAGAAAACTATAAGGAAGTTTTCTGTAAAAACCTCTTTTCAAAAAACTCAATAGGTAAAAAACTGCGAATGCAAAACTTGGAGCGCGCGAACTAAACTTTTGTAGGCGACAGGCATACGGGCGGACACAAATGTAGGTACGCAGGTGAATAATGCGAAAGTTCAGAATAATATGAAAAGTATCGAATTATGATATACTTAAAGAGATTGAATACTTTTATAACGCACAAATGAACAAGTTATATAATAATATAATAATAAATATCAAATAATAAAATATTATTCATGTGAAATGTCTTCCATAGAATCCTCACCACTGAATTCTAAAAAAATTCGATAGAATTTCAATACAATTCATGTGAGGATTATATTAAATGCATTCTACGAGAATAATTCTACAGAATTTATTTAATTTATTTAATTTGTTTTCAATTAATAAAACCAAGAAAGAATTGTTTACACATTTCACTTACGTTAGTTCTGCATTTTTTCCTAAAATTTTTCGACCAGTTATCTTCACATCTAGTGCGTTTCCTAGCACGAAGAGTACCCTGTGATTATTTTTCCATTTCAAAAATAAGATAATTCCTTCCACTATGAATTGCACGAAACATTATTTAACTCGTGGAACGATGTGAATTTTGTGGTATCAAAAAGCACAATGTTCTATTTAATTCTACAGAAACTGCAACTATTATGATGCTAGAAGATCTACAACGAAATTTGAAGGTCATTTAATATAACTCCAGGTATTTCTTTGTTTATATTTTTATTCCCTCACTAGTTGTACTGCGAGTCGTTCCGTCCGTCTAATAGACATGGATTGCTACGAATCGTGCGCTCCAAGTTTTGCATTCGCAGTTTTTTACCCATTGAGTTTTTTGAAAAGAGGTTTTTACAGGAAACTTCCTTATACTTTTCTGAACAACTTCTCTAGAGAACAATTTTTTATTTTGTTCAAAATAATAATATACACTTTTCGCTCATATCATCGTTCTAAGGATACTTCGGAGAGTATTGTATCCAAATTTCATCAAAAAATTCCAAAAACTGTAAATGTGACGACGAGCGAGAGAAAAAACATCATTATTATGGTTATCTCGAAAACTATAATAGATTAAACTTTTTTGCTAGAGGAAAAGAGATGCGCCATCTAATTTCCTAAAAAAATGCATTCTTCAAAAATCCAATTTTCAACTTTCGATTTTTAGTTCCCAGGAGCACACCTCCCTCCAAGTTTACCAAGATATGTCCCGTTCTAGAATCAGGGTGCTCAATTAGTTACAGAATGCAAATAATATAATACTTTTTAAATATCACTCCCATAAGCCTGTTTTATAGGGTCCCAAAAAAACCCCATACGTGGAGAGGGGGGGCTAATATTAAAATTTTTGCAATTCCAAATTATTCTTTTACGCTTCACAATAAATTTCTTGTTGTAATTAAAAACAAAACTTTTACAAGTCATTTACAGACCTAGTCCTCCCACCTACTTTTAATTATTCCATTCTTTGTTTTTGTCTCTTTTGCATGATAGCTTTTTTGTTTTAACTAATTTTTTTGAACATTGGGAAAAGAACAAAAATAATTAACCTAAAACAATACAATACTATTTAAAATATGACTCTCCCTAATGTTTATTTATTATTTGTTCATAACTAAAAAGGGAAAGCAAAGTTAAACATTTTAGAAAAACAGCAACCTTTTAGCACTAATCTAAGAAAAGATAGCTATAAACAATAGTAATTTGTTCAAAAAATTATTTCTGTTAAATTAAATTAAATATTTACTCACTTCAAGTGAAAAGTGGGAAAAAAGTTAAAAATTTTAGATAAAACCGCAAGTTTCTATCATTAAGCAAAGAAAATATTATTATCAAAATTATAAATTATTTAAACAATTCTTTTGTTAACATAAATTATTTATTACTTTACTTTAATTGAAAGTGGACAAACAGTTAACAATTTCAGACAAAACCGCAACTTTGTAGCATTATTCTAAGAGAATATTGTTATAATTAATAATAAATGATTAAAACAATTATCTTTGTTAACATTAATTGATTATTACCTTACAGTAACTGAAACGTTGAAAATAAGTTGCAAAATTCAGAAAAAACCTTGACTTTCTAACCCTTTTTTAAGAGAAAGTTGCTAAAAACAATAATAAATTGTTCAAACAATTTTAGTAAACATCTAATCATCAGTATAAAGTAGTATTTCATGTATTTGAAACAATATGCGTTAAAAAACCCGCAAAAAATCATAATTAGCGCCAAAAACTCGAAAACCCCATTTTTTCACTCATGAGGGTTTTTTGGGACTATATATAACATACTTATGGGGGTGTTATTTCAAAAGTATTATATTATTTGCATTCTGTGACTAACTGTGAAGAGAAATGGTGAATTTCGAACTCGATTCACCTAAAATTGAGAATTCTGAATAAAATTTACAAAAACGTCTTTTTTTCTTATGGGAAATACGTTTTAAACTACATGGGGCTTGCGCCAGCTCTACATATTATTTAAAAAAATGGGTTTATTTTTTTGTAGATTCCAACAAATTTCCGGGTGTTTTGCATGAAAATTCGAAAAAAAAATGTTTTGGACCACCCTATTAGACAAGTATAGTAAAAAGAGTGTGGGAGGGGATTGACGAGTGTGAAGAGAAGACGTCAAGCGAGAGAGTTATATTGGGAGGGAAGTAAATGAAATGAATGGATAAAAAATAGAAAGGAAAATATAGTAAAAGTGGGACATGAGAATGGAGAGAGTAGAGGATGAGATGATGAAAGAGTTGCATAAGGAATGGAAGAGAGGCAAAGTGAGAGGAGGGAATATCAGGTGATGGGTAGAAGAAAGAGAGAGAGAGAGATGTATGATTGGAAAAGAGTAGAATGAGAATATATATAGAAAGAGGTGTAACTTTTGTAGGAGAGATATTAAGTGGGAAAGGAAAAATGAGGAGATAAAGTGACAAAGTAGGAGGGATAAGATAAGAAAGAGAGGGGAGGATGAGATGATGATGAGGAATCGAAAAGGTGATATGATAGTGTTAAGTAAACGGATTGAGAACTTGAAAAAAGGAAAGAGAAGGAGGGGTCAGGGTGAAGAGTTTCAAATGTAAACAAGTTGGATGAAGCAGAAGATGTTAAGTGAGAAAGGAAAAATGAGGAGATGAAGTGACAAAGTAGCCGGGATAAGATAAGAAAGAGAGGAGAGGATGAGATGATGATGAGGAGTCGAAAAGGTGATATGATGGTGTTAAGTGGACGGATTGAGAACATGAAAAAAGGAAAGAGGAGGTGGGGTCAAGGTGAAGAGTTTGAAATGTGAACAAGCTGGATGAAGCAGAAGATAAGAAAGTGGGTCTGAGAATCATCGGTGACTCCCTAGTGAATCATTAGTGACTCGTCGAGGTGTGAGAATTGAATGAAGCAGACTAAAAGGGAAGGTGCAACTTAAACAACACCTAACAAGTGTTAGCAAGTAATAATTGAGTCAGACAAGTATGGTTCGGATCTTGGTGGTAGAGCTTGCCAGTTTGAACGCACATGATCGGAATTTAGAAACAGCCCCGACGTGTTCGAGTCGCCCAACCGGATTATTTAATGCGTTGTTGATTCTGGAGTGAACCAATGCCACGCGTTTTGCATTTCCGTGTAAAAGTCATAAATTGGTCATTAGTACATTAGTTAAGTGGCAAAGAATTTTTTAACAAACTAGGGAGCTTGACCCCTCTTTGCGCTTCGCTCGCCAATTCCACTGTTATTTGTCTTCTATTTTTAACATTAAACATTTTTATTGACCTTTAAAGACTTAGAAGTTGCTTCTTTAATTTAAACAAATGTGTCTGTAGGAGATAGTTTGTATTTACATTTCTCGAAGCTTCTCGAAACAGGATTTTACCAGGAATCGAGAACCTTCTGAAATTCGTTACCGGGAAGATTAATTTTTGAGCTCGTGCTCTGATTGATTATCTTGCGTGAGGCCCTCCTGTTCTCATCATTCAATCATCGAAACGCGCTTGCGAAAGAGCGGGAGAAAAAGGCCGAGTCAGTCTGGTTCGAGCAAGCAACGTGTGAACGTAAACCGAATAAACTTAAGATTACTGAAATATCCGTTCACATATTATCTCTCATTTATCCTTCTCCCCATGGACTACATGTCTAATTTAATTTATATCAAGGGACTTCAAATGTTTTGTACCTAAATTAAAATGTATTTTTACATTTTTCAAATATTTTAAGGGATTCCAAAGGATTTTAAGAGATATAAAAAAATGCAAGGTATTTGTAAGGATTTTGTAGAATTTTCCAAGATTGCAAACGTTTTAACTTATTTTAAAGAAAAAATAAATATAAGGAATTTTAAGGGATTTGGTTTATTTTGTAGGACTTAAAATTATTTTTTAGAGAACTTTTGTTAAAACTTATTTATAGGGAATTCTATGAATTTTGCCAATTTCTAATGATATAAAAGAATTAAATAAGTTTTTCAAAGCGTTTTAAAGATTTTTAGTTATTCTAAAAAATTGCGAAGATTTTCCAGGGATACCAAAAGTTTCATAGGATGCCGACGAATTTTGTATGATTTTTAAATATTTTAATCCACCTCAACGATATTATTGAATTCGACCAATTTCAAGGAATTTCAAAGAGTTTTTTTTATGATTTTCAACGGTTTTATGAGATACTAGTGTATTTCAAGAGATTTCACAAGATTAAAGGGATTTTAATCAATCAAAGATTTCAAGAGATTTCCAAGATTTTTAGAGATTTAAAAAGATTTCAAGGATATTTCAAGAAATTTCAGAAGATTTAAAGAATTTTGTTAAATTTAAAAGTATTTCAAGGAATTTCAAACATTTTGAAGGATTGTAAAAGATTTCGAGCAATATTTCAAGAAATTTCAGAAAATTTAAAAGATTTTGTTAAATTTCGACAAATTTCAAGGGATTTCAAACATTTCTAGAGGTTGCAAAAGTTTTTAAGAAATATTTCAAGAAATTTCAAAAAATTAAAAGCATTTCGTTAAATTTAAAAGAATTTCGGAGAATTTCAAACATTTCTAGGGGTTAAAAAAAATTTAAACAGATATACAAAATCTAAAGATTTAAAAAAAATAATTTTTCAGGATTTCTAAAGATTTCAAGGAGATTTAAAACATTCAATGGATTTGGATAAGTCACTGAGAGTTTCAAGGGATTTCAAAGATTTCCAGGGATCGAAAAAGATTTCAAGCAATATTTCAAAAATATATCAGAAGATTTAAAGTATTATCTTAAATTTAAAAGAATTTCAAGGGATTTCAAACACTTCTAGGGGTTGAAAATGATTTCAAAATCTTAAAAAATAATTGTACAGGATTGGCAAAGATTTCAAGAACAAAGGATTTTTTTGTATCTACAAGGATTTCAAGAGATTTCAAATATTTCTAGGGCTTGCAAAATCTTTCACGAATATTTCAAAAGATTTATAGGATTTTGTTAAATTTCGAAGAATTTCCAGGGATTTCAAACATTTCTAGAGACTGCAAAAGTTTTTAAGAAATATTTCAAGAAATTTCAGAAGATTAAAAGCATTTCGTTAAATTTAAAAGAATTTCGGAGAATTTCAAACATTTCTAGGGGTTGAAAAAGATTTAAAGAGATATACAAAATCTAAAGATCTTAAAAAAATAATTTTGCAGGATTTTTAAAGATTTCAAGGGATTTCAAAGATTTCTATAAATTACAAAAGGTTTCAAGAAATATTTGAAAAAAATTTCGAAAGATTTAAAGTATTATGTTAAATTTAAAAGAATTTCAAGGGATTTCAAACGTTTCTATGGGTTGAAAATGATTTTAAAATCTTTAAAAAGAAATGTGCAGGATTGCCAAAGATTTCAAGGACAAAGGATTTTTTGGAATCTAAAAGGATTTCAAGAGATTTCAAATATTTCTAGGGCTTGCAAAATCTTGCACGAATATTTCAACCCGGGTACCAAGGTACCTCCCATGGTACATTTTTGAATGCAAGAGAAGTAAAAATTAAAATTTCGCTTATTGCCTCCGATTTGTTGTTATTTACCTCAATTCTAAACAAATGGTTTATTTAGAATTTATTTAAAAAAATTTTTGGCAAAAATAATCGACTTCAAATTATACATACATTTCAGACACACTCAGGGTACACGGGTACCTACCATAAAAAATGAACTTCAAATGATTTTCGAGGGTTACTGAATATTATTATGGGGTTGGAAATATAACTTCTTTTTTTTTTTGTTTTTTTAAGGAGTTTTTTGAAGGTGACTTGTGTAATTATTTTTAATTTCTTTTATTTTGCGAATGTTTTGCATGGAGAAACTCAAGGTGTGTTCAGTTTATAATAGTAGGGCTGTTTTTCGGGTTTAAAAAGTATTGTTATGGGGTTGAGAATATAACTCAGGGTTTTCTAAAGGTCACTTGTGTGAATATTTCAAAATTTTTAATTCTGTGAATGTATTTCTGTGAGGCCTTTTGCATTACTTTAGGTAAAAGTTGTGGAGATGGTTTTCGGGGATGGCTAAATATCATTATGGGGTTGGGAATATAACTTGGGTGTTTCTGAAGGCAATTTGTGTGATTATTAAAAAAAAATTATTTTGTAAATGATTTTCCGGGAGGCTCTTAGAATTTTTGCCGTAAAAGTTTTAGAGGTTGTTTTTGGGGACGGCCTAATTATTATTATGGGTTTAGAAATACATCTTGGGGTTTCCTGAAAGTGAATTGTGTGGTTTTAGAGGGTGTTTTGGGGCATGGTTTGATTATTATTATTATTATTATTATTATTAGTGGGTTGAAAATATTACTTGAGTTTTCTTAAAGTTAACCTGTCTGATTATTTCAAATTTTGTGAATGTTTTTCCGGGAAGCACATTTGGGATTTATTTAGGTGAAATTAGTAGCAATGGTTCTAGAGGGTCTTAAATATTATTATAAGACTGGAAATATGATTTGGAGTTTTCTAAAGGTGACTTGTGTTATTATTTTTAATTTTGTAATGTTGTAAGTGTTTCGCGTGGAGGCACTCAGAATGTATTAATTTTTAAGTTGTATAGGTAATTTTCGGGGGTTTTTCAGTATTATTATGGGGTTGAGAATATAACTTCGGATATCCTGAAGGTTACTTTTGTGATTATTGCAAATTTTTAAATTTTAAAGTTTAAATTTAGTAAATAGTTATAAATAATAATTTATATCCTACATGTTGGTAGGTTCACAAGGATCCACTGTGAAGAATTTTATCAATAATAAAAAATTCCATTTTCTGGTCGAAGTATACAAGATACAAGAAAATGTTTTTCAAAAAAATCATCTCGAAACGGAATAGGGATCAGCAGTACATGTCAATGATAATTTACGACGTTACACGTTCGGATCTGAGTGCTCGGGTGGTAGTGGGTATCGAGGATATGGTAAAATTTCTAACACAGTGTGGATCATGAAAGGTGGTATCTCAAATCAAACTAAGAAAAGGTTGTATCAGAGGCTGGCGGAAAAAAGGTTGTATCTGAGAATATCACTCTGAACGAGAAAAAATGAGCACGATAATATGCTTGAGAATATGCTCGACCTTTTTGTGCTTTGAGAATTTAATGAGAATTTATAAGCATTTTGAATAAGGATTTAAAAAATCGTATTAAGAGAAAACATATTATTCGCATTAAACAGTGCTCATTTATGATTGCCACAATATCCACATTTTTTACTTCTCATGTGTATAAAAATACCCATACACCTAAAAGATTAATAATAATAATGCAAAGAAATTTGTTCCTCGATACATTTTAAACACTTTTTCGTTACATTTTTAAATCAAAAACATACCTTTAGAACCTAAAAAATGAATTTTTAACTAAAATTATCAATTGAGGCACCGGATTGCAGAACTGCCTCTACGCTCGGCCCGTCTCAGCCCAGTAGGCGCAGGAGAGGGGATG
>JAAAKG020185095.1:0-25408 GCA_010014905.2 Druon quercuslanigerum
CTCATTTATACTGTACATTTACTTTGCATTCCATAAAAAAAATTAATTTTCTTCTCTCGTTGCATTCCCATAATATTCTTGATACTTCACCGGAAATGCGAGTTGCGTTCCTTTGTCCCACGTATATAACTCCTGTTAGATTTAAAAAAATGGTTGAAACAATTATTTTATTCCAATTATTTGCATATTAATATAATTACACTAAACATTCCACTTGCAAGGAATGTTTTTTTTAATTGCATCGTGAATGAAATCTAAAACTGTGATTTTTTTTTAAGTCATAGTGATGCATATCGATCATTTTTGGACACAATCGAGATTTACTTGAAACATGATTACATGGAACTAAAATATAATGGATATCAAGAATTGGTAACTCGACGTAATGAGTGCTGTGTTCGAGGTTTTAATTTAATCTGACGAGATTTTGGAAGAAAGTTTAAATGCTCGTTATGCATCACTAGTCGGACATTCTATCAGCTACTAAAAAATTCCATTTCCCGATTCGAAACTTTTTTCTTTGAAAGCGAAACAAGTTTTTCCCTTTTCTAATTTTAATTATAACGAGACTATCCGAGCTACCAAGAAAACTTAATTTCTGAAATCACATCTAAATGCAAATTCTCTCGACCTTAAGAGCTTAATCAAAAACCCTAATATGAGCTTGACAAACTCTTCATCGGATTTTAAACAGTGGCTTCTGGTTTTCATTGAAAAATGAAATTCAAAACAAGGATTAATAATTTTTGAGCATTAAAAGGAACGTTTTTTATTATTGTTTGACACTAAACCAGGTCGGTCATACCAATCGTCTCGATAATTCAAGCAGTGATCGATTCGAGCGAATAAAAAAGAATAAAGCTATTCCAGGCCAGAGAGTGATTTAATTGATGCGGACGCCGTTTTAGATTCATTCGGACGATCATAATTATTTAAATCAACATCGCTGTATTCATGCAAAAAATGACAGGCACCCTTATTCGTTAACGAAACAAGAAAAAATTTAACAAAAAAATTGTTCTTCCAATCAATCTCCTTGATTTTTACGTGTCGAAATAATTTGTGAAGATAGAAAAATTCTGATATTAGCTGAAATTTTATTTAAAAACTGAAAATTGGGATTCAAGTTTATATTCTTACCTTTGTTCTGGAATTGTATCCTATCATTGTGGTCTTGTGATATGGATTTGTGAATTGTAAACTGACATCCAGAGGCAGATTCTTGTACAAGTCTAGTGCCAGTCTAAAATTAAACATTTCTTTATTTAATTCTAGAAATGTAGAAATGTAGAAATGTAGAAATGTTGAATTTGAAATTCTAACATTTTAAATTCAACCATTTTAAATTGAATTCCTTAAAAATAGAAATTTGTTTATTTTTAACTTTTGAAACTGAACTATATTATAAACGGAAAAATTTGGTCAAGAATTAAAAACTGAGTTGTTTGAAATTTCCAATGATGCGCTTCATATTTTAATTTTGCAAAATTAAATAAGATTTGAATTTTCAACCAAAATTGACACCAATAAGTACGACTTTTAATATTAAAATAAATTATTTTAAATACAAAGCCTTTTAAAATTAGGTTGTTTAAAAATTAAGATTTGCTGATTGAACCAGAAGCCTTAGAATTTAAAAGCTAAATTATTTTAAAGTTGAAGGTTCAAATCTAAATAATTTAGAAGATAGAAATTCTCTACATTAAGTATTTTAAAAAAATAAATAAAAATTGAAATATTAAGAATTTAAGAATTTCAAACTTACAGCGTAAAATAAATATTAGTTTTTTAAAATTTAAATAGGGATCTAGCACCCTAGCTAAAGTTAAATTGATGCAATTGCATTATTATAACAATATAACATCGCAAAACGATCCCTTTGACGAAATTTCAGCACAAAAATTACATTTCTTAAATATAAAGCCGCCAAATATAATACCATATATTTTGTCAACTTATGTCTTTGTATATATCCTTTATATCCTGGTAGTTCAACAATTTGTCATTCTTCATGAAAAATAGCTTGTAGGAAAATTTGCATTCTATATGGAAAATCTATAGCATCATGAGGTAAAATTTATTATAAATTTATTCATCACAGACAATAAAAAAAATATTTTCAGAAAACAAAGTAAAATATATTTACTTGATTTATTTGAGCGCTACATATTTATAATAAAAAACTTTCGAATATTATGCAGATTCTCAGAAATCCGTTAGTCTCTTTGTTAATTTCTGACGTTACTAATTGGCTAAAATGAACACTTCAACACTCTCAGAACTTTATTCAACAAAGTAAAACTGCAACTTTATAATTTCTCTGTTAGAAATGCCAGTATTTAACTTTAGAATGGCCAACGCCACGACAAAGTTATTTTGCCGCCTGGCTTCTTTATTTTAATTTAAATGGAACAAAAACAAAAATCGAAACAATCTAAATGGAATTTATTCCAACCGAAATAGTGTCACTTTAAAAATTTGTTAAATTTCTTCAGAAAGAAATGCCAAAAACTTGGATGATTTTTATTCTTATAGAAAAAAAATTATTATGATTAACCAAATAGATTTCTGCGAGGAAATGCAACTTTAAAATAAACTTGCCGTATTTTCATAGAGTCTTCAGTTACGCTATGCACTGCGTATAATACACCTCGAGCAATAAACATTTCGCCAAATTTATGGTGATCGATAGTAATGTTCCAAATGCGTTGCAACTTCATCGCAACTGGATCAACTTTGACTACTACAGTAGTATTTGAAGGTGTTCCATAAATGGCCCATAAACCTGTAGAAATATATTTATTTGAACAAAAACATTCAATCACAGAAAGTTTTTTATCATACTTCTCGCGAATCCTGAATAAATAAAAAGCATTGAAAATTAAAGGTTGAATTCGGCTCGTATTTATAACATTCAATACTCAGTGTATGTATTTGAATATTTGATTGCGAAACAGATATAAAATTTATACCACAAATGTTTACATCGATTCTCAATAATCGGTTTGAGATATCCATTAGAGTAGATATTAGGTTTTGTTCAAAATATAATAGTATTATGAAAATTCTTGTTTCTTGAGAAAAAAGAAAATCCATAAAAAAACTTCATCTATAATCGGATGGAGACTTTCACTCCATCATCTATTTCGAATATTAAAATCTTAGTATCTTGATAGTTCTCCTATTTACAAACGAATTTTAGGGCAATTTATGCCTAATTTTTAACGAAAAATTTTAAGCCGTTGTATAATCTGATAAAAAGACATATATAGACCATTTTTTGCAAGGTTTACTTTTTCTGCATATAATCCAAACTTTTAAAAATTAAATCCAAATTTAAAAATCATCTGTCCCATAAAATTAAACATTACCATTACATTTTTTGGAAAAATAAGGTTAATATTGTTAACAAGATTTTTTTAAAGCACGAAAAAAATGCGGATATTCAGAGTTTAACCTTTAACTTCGTTTAGGCACAGCAGGACTTCTTCCGATTGGATTCCACTTTTATGAAAAAGAGGACAACTGTATTCACAATGCCATTGTATTTTCAATTTTACCGTTTATGACACACCGTCGTAAATATGAGTGAAAAAACTGAGTTTCAATCATGATATATATTTGTCATTTATAATTAAAAAAAAAAAAAATACTACAATTTCTAAACGTTATCTGCTATTTGTCTAAATTGAGTTTCTTACCGTTTTCATCGACGTCGAAGTCGACGTAGTTTACATCTGAAGTGTAAAGAAAATTTTTGGTTTTGACAACCAAACCAGGTAATTGGATTTTCAGGTTGATCATTGGACCAGCGTGAGGTTGATGATGAGGGAAGAGGTCATATCGCTGGATGCATGGTTGATTTTCCGGATTGTAGAAGAAGGACCCATTGTAAACCACGTGCGCATTTCCCTTGCAATATCAAAATAATACTATTAATTCTCAACATTATCAGACACAGTTTTAATTATTGTAATTTTGTTTTTATAAATTTCAGTCGGGCATACAGTGTTTACCTAATTTTAATTATCACGTATATTTATGTATAACATCATATTACAATTAATATTTAGAAGGTTTTAACATTATTCTTTTTGCGTCAACATATTATCCAGTGAAAGTGCTACTTTAACATTTAAAATTCTTCGAGCTTTTTTTTTATTTTTGTTTCGGGATATATGTAATAATAATTCTTAGTTAGCATTTTTTTTTTAAGTACGAAGTAAATGTTAATGCGATAAAAAATTTATTTAAAAAATGCATATCTTAGTCACTGAATGCTGTAAACACGTTGTTTATAATTTATTAAATACATTTTATTTATAACCACCATGCTAACAGCCTATAACGCCCCCTGAAAAGTGACCCTTAAATAACCTTCTACCGAATGCTGTCAGTTCTAAACACCTCACATCACTCGTATGGCTAGACAGGTGCTCATGTGGATCTCGAGGTTTGCAATGACGACCTGAAAACCCATGGTTAAAGATCATGGTTTTAAAACTTGTCCTGCCAACATTGATCTCTCCGTAAGTTAGACAGATTTGTCTAACCCTACTTAGGATGTAATATACTATAATTGACAATCATAAATTTTCAATCAGAAGAATTGGGTGTTTTCAATGGAAATAATTTTAAAAAAGTTGGAAAAATCCATTCCATATGATATTTTATTTAAGAAACAAAATTTTTCTTTGTATAAACAAATTTACAAATTGACTACTTTTCATGTATGCATTTTTTTACGAAAACGCCTTACAATGATTTAGAAAGAGCCCCATTTATTAGGAGACTTTGTCAGATAGCATAATTTGTTATTTAACTAAATAAAGTTTATAAATAAATACAAATTTTCGTCAATTTTCAGCCAGTAGATTTCGTTCTTTCAACAGAATCGACTCTAAATGATTGAACCATATATCTTTATTATGTTATTTCATTAATAATAAATAATTTTTTTACAGACAATTTTAATGAAAAATCCGCGATTTATACATTTTCGAAAAGAGAGAAACCGTTTCTTAGAAAAAATTAAATTGTACTGCCAATCATGAATTTAACTGCTGTGCTTGTGCTTCTGGATGTAGCGGTCCTTTAACCTTAACTCTCTATTTCTATGTTTTTATCGTATTTATTTAAATAAGTAAAAGAAATTTTTCTCTGGACAAATTTTCCTAACAAATGAGGACCTTTCTGAATCGATTTAGTAAACAAATTACATCCATTTATTGACAAGTAGTTAAGTTGTGATTTTTTTATAAAATTGTTTACAAAACAAACAACTATTTATTGTTCGTTCATGAATTATTATAAGTAAAGGTTTTTTTACAATTAATTTAAAACTGATTCGGGTGAACAAAAAGAAATCTGCGAGCTAGAAATTGATGAAAATCTGTATTTTTTTATCAAATTTATTTAAACAATTAACAAATTGCCATCGGCATTGAAAATAAAGACTCCAAGTATTTTTAATCTTAAAGTTATAAAATATCCTTAAAGATAAAATATATAATCTTAAAGATAGATCATTAATTTCTTAATAGAAAAGTAAACAAACTTTTTAAAATTTTGCAGCTACTGAATATTATCGGTAAGGAGTGCCTTCAATGATATCATGATATTTTACATAAATATAAGATAGTTTTAAAAAAACGGGATCATTTATAAGAAAAAAGTTGTAATGTCAACATTTGTGTGAAGTACAGAATTGATAGAAAAAAATAAAATCGGCTCTCACAAATCTGTTTTTAATTTAATTATCTTTCATTGTTAAAACTTTTTTTGCTCTACTGCGGGACATCCGTCCACCTTTCGCAACGTCTAGAAAATTAAAATTCGTGTATAAAATATAATTCTTAAAATAATTTCAAATAGATATTTGACTTTCTTGGTTTGAGCAATGCCGTTCGACTTGTAATTTTTGATCCTAATCTTTGACTACCTTTTATATTTGATCTCTCATCCTTAACATTAGACTCTTAACCTTTTATCTTTTACCACAGGGGAAATAAAATTTAAATTCTATAAAAGGCTTATGAGATAATATTCTAGAATTATCTGAAAATGCATGAATTCCTTCAAACTTTTATTTCAAATCTACCATTGTGATCTAATTCAACAGGAAGTTTGTATATATACCTATCTGATCACGGGAGACTTTTCATAAAGTGAATCAAAATATGCTTTTCATTTGTCTCTGGATTGCAGGTTTTCGTATATATATATATATGATGATGAAAATGAGAAACTATCCTGGATAGACGCTGATGTAGACAAATGTATTATTCTTATATAGAATTATAAAACAGATGAAAGCAAAGAACTGTATGTGAATCTACCTCTTTCTTTTTTCGCGTTTCGTGATAATAAGCAACGAGCAGAAAATATCCTTTGGTGCGCTGCGGTTGTTGAAAATAAAATAATAAAAGAATGAAAAGCACAGCGATAAGTGCAGCGAGTAATCGTGAATGAACACGCACATGCAAAACAAACAGATAAGTTACGTATAAACATTCACGAGTGTGCTTGTTCGCAGTCTTTTGCTTGTACAAATTAGTCTTTTTTTTTCTCGACACGAAAAAACAATTAATTTAGAACTTTCCCAGATGGTAGTTATGAGTTTTAGAATTTATTCAATAATATATCCGTTACTTTGTCACTTTGAGAACCACTTTTTTAAAAACTAATTTTGGTTCAAGTCTTGCTGTACAAAAAATAATTTAACAAAAAAAGAAATAAATATATTCGTTCCATCCCTTTTAATTTAACACAGAATTCAAAATTAATTCTGCTTGATTTTTGCCTCTGTAAACATGCGTGTGAAGGTTTTTACAAACGTGAGTCGTGTTGGGTAATATTGTAGACTGGAACGTTCGCATAACAGAATAATCTGCATTTTTTAAGCGATCGATGAAATCGAAGCAGCAAAGGCAAGCAGTTTCAGTATAAAATTTAAATTATACATATGACGTGCAACAGTTGGTTACCAGGGGGAGCACAGCCTCAATTCGTTTAAAATTCGAAATTTCGTTGAAAATTTCTCATTTATACAGAATCTTTCAATTTTCATCTATTCCTTCAATTTTAATTAATGTCATTTAATATTTTCTATAGTATTAATGCATCAGTATTCATATTTGTTTGTTGCAAGAGCATTCAGTAAACTTTGAAAACAGGTTATGATTGTATAAAAATCAGTCCAAAAAGAGTCCGGTTTTTTCTATCTCTTCTAATTGCCCTCCTAATAATCGTTTGTTTTAAATTTAGGATTTAAATAGGAAGCCGATTTTTCCCGAAGTTCTCAAAAGCCTACTCCTCGTTGTGGTAACTTTATGGGACTAATACAAAATCTTAGAGTCATAGCTCGAATAGTTTTTTTTTTAATGAGAGGTAAGGGTTCGTCCGTATACTACGTAGAGCCTTTTTTATTAATTTTTAAAACAGCCCCCCACCAATTCTCTGTTCACGTCATATTATTTAACTTTTTGTGTTAATATTATTATTCTTGAGATTTAAAATAAGGAACCCTCGATGGAGCCCAAAAGAAGCGGTGAGTTGGCTTCTTATACAAAATTACAAAAATAAAATAATAAATAAAATACCTTTATTTTTAGACAATAGAGTAGAATGGGGTCAAATAGGTATGGGGCACAATAGGTAGATCACATTGTCGTCTCTATGTTATTGCAGAGGTCGCTCATGTTGTGCGAATTGTATACATAGAGGAGAACAACGTTCACGACTGTTATTTCGGCTGTCACCGTGGATTACTTATCTTAGTTACGGCGTCGTTTATTTTTTTGCGTGTTCTTCTGCAATACAGCATTGTCTTTCTTCTTCAGTGCAATGCATTTAATCAATGTAAGTAATTGTCAAGTGAGTTTTTTCTTACGTAAAAATTAATGCTGAAAACAAATATTGTGTTGGGTTTTCGATATTTTTCGTTTTGAAAAAAATACCGACACCATCATGAAACATGCGCTTGGGGGCACCATAGACCAGCCGTTTAGGGGCGTAATTATTTGCGAAAAACGCCAAAGCGAAGTGAAGAGGACATAAAGAACGCAATTGCGGCTGTTCGAGATGGCGCCAGTGTTCGATCAGGCTCTAAAGATTTCAATATTTCGTTCGAAACCTTACGTGTTCTTACTTTTATATTATCTGCAGTTTTCATATTCTTCAAATAAAAGTTGAAGCGCTAATTTTCAAAACGTGTGCATTGTTTTATTTCATCTCGTATCGTATCGTGCCCCCAGATTTTTAAAATATTGAAAAAAGTACCTTCGCCTTATTGGATTTAGCTTGCAAAATACTTAGCCAGACGTAAAGTCAGTATCGCCAAAATGTTGTGTTAAAACAATTTTTGACTTGTTTATATTATGGAATTTTTCTGTATTGGGAACTTTACAATGTCGGATATTTTTTTATGTCGGCAATTTTATTTGAGGAAGGATCTATTAATTCGATACAAGTTCGATAATTCTGTAAAATATTTTAAATTACCGGTGATTTTGTAATTATAATATTCGGGAATCGTACAGTGTAGATAATTTTGTTCTCAGAATTTTTAGTCGTTTCATATTTATGTCTGCAAAACTCAATGTATAGCCATGTGTAGAGCTTTGCGATGCATAATTAAATTGTGGATAATTTAAAATACAATTTTTTATTCTATGTAGGATTTTGTCTTTTAGGGTAAATAGTGTATTTTTTATCTATGTTTTTTCATGTTGAGGAAGTATGTGAGAAACTTCATGCGCTTGAATTTTTATGTTAATATTAATGTTTTTTGTACCACCCTAAACGGAAAAAGTTAGCATTAAATCAAGAAAATATGGGTACTAAAACGAACGATACAATGTTTCCATGATCCAAGAAAATTTTTCCTTGCTTCAAGAAAATGTCCTTCAATGAAAAAAAATCTAGTTTCTTCAATCTAGAACCTTTTCATGAGACAAGAAATATTTTCTGGGAACAACAAAATATTGTATTTTTTAACCAAGAAACCTGTATAAAATAACTTTTATGAATAAAAACATTAAACTCACAGCGAAGGGTGGATCAAGCCTAATTTCTTTTCCAAAGTTCATCGGATTATAGTCTTCTCTCCTATTATATTCATAAATAAATGACGTGTTATTAATGCGAGTGACCCATAATTTTTCTGCGACTCTCTCGGATCTTGGAGCTGTGTCGTACATCCAAGCTCCATGAATATCGTCCATTTCTCCTTTAAACACAGGCTTTCCAATTGCATCTAGTACACCCTCTATTAATCAAATGGAAAATTTATTTATAATTAAAACTTAGAAAAACATTGCTGAGGGCGCGAAATGGTCATGCTTATTTATAAATATTATTTTCAATAAAAAATAAGAGTTCTGTTAGGGCCCAGAAACAAGTTGCATTACTTCCATAAGAAAAATGCACCAGTGTTAAATAATGACGTTTCTACTGAGTAGCGTAATTTTACATAACTATTGGTTTAAACAACTTAGCCACACACTTTCTGTCAAATTTCTTCTAATCAAGTTCAGCAACTAAGCGGTATGCGATAAACGAAATAACGGTTATATATGTGTGTGTAATAAATATAACAGAAGCAAATATTCGGTAAGTACAAAGTGGGTTTGTTCCAGGAAGGTCATATACAGATAAAATTGAGAGACTCTTTTTATATTATGCAAGGAGTTAGACAAGGATGCGTAATGTCTTCATGGTTATTTATATTATTCATGGACAAGTGTTTGAATGGCTCTTTTCGACGAAGAAGGTGTGGATCTCGTGCGTGGGTTAGGGTTCGCAGATGATAAGGTTGTTATGGCAGGGACAATCGAAGATACTGCTCTCATCAGATCACTTGATTGCATTATAAGAATGCGTCCGTGACTGATGATATATACCGGAACAGCCCTGTGCAATACCATTCAAAAAATATAAAAATCCAACTCCAACCAAAAATGCCTTCGACATGTTGGGCAGTAAACATCTTAAGCCTGTGACAACATCCTATACTTCAGGAATACAATTACAATTGAATTGTATAATAATGGATCAAATTAACTGATAAGTTTTTTATATCAGTTACATAACACTGTTCAATACTTCCTATGTAACACTGCTCTATATGTGCAATATCAGTTATATAACTATTACAGAGTTGATACGGAATGTCTGTAACTGTTAAGTAACTTGTGGTAAACTAGGTTACATTACGTTATATAACACTCACAGGATTTTCCTCTGCTTAGGTTTATTCCATAAACTTTTGTGGAGAAAATTCGGTTTTTATATTTTACACTACTGAATGAACGTTAACTAAATTAGCTAGCAATAGTTGAAACGTTTATTTAAAGATACAACATTATTTTGATAAGTCAAGATGTTGGTTTCAAATTAATCAATGTTGTTGATTACTTACCCTGATCAACACCATAATATCTTAAGTATTAATATCATAACATATTATGCAATAAATTATTTTGATAAATTCGATTTTATGCCAAACATTTATAAGTTCATAATTTATAAGTAACATACCAGCCACTCTAGGAGGTAATGGTGATAATGATAGATTTGATAAACTTCTATCCAGAGGATGAACTATGTCTTTATACGTGCATTTTACGTTTGGACACGAGTCGCAATTGATTTGTGGCGGACAATAAGACTCATGATCCACTCTTGGTGGAGGAGGTTTTCCGAAGAAAGCTTGCTGCTGTTGCGTATTACTTAAATCATCCATCTTTTGTGTCAGACCTGGAACAAGGGAAACTTTTTCATCCTCAAGATAAAAAAATAATTTAAGAATCACCCTTAGTAAAATATAATAATTACACATCAAGAAAAAATTAACTTAACGATGAGGTTTGAAAATAATACCAATTAAAAAATTCCAGCCTTCTTCCATTTGTAAAAATAGGGAATTCTTATCGAAAGGAAATAAATAATGATGATGAAAGAATGGCCGAAGACGAAGCATTGATCAGTAACTTATGGTATCGCATCACTTCGTGCTGGTTTATTCCCTACTCAGAATCACTTTTTTTAATTAAATGTCAACGCCAAAGCCAATTTACCACTCATGAAAATTGCCGCATAAAATCTTTTTAAGCAGGTGTAAAGATTAATCATACAATGTGCCACTTGGCGGAACGAAGAATTATGTTAAAAAGCGACTTAATTACGCTTCTGTCGAAAATAAGAAGTATTAAATACAATAAAATGATTTCAACTCCACTTCGAACTCATAAGTTTATTTATTATTTATAGTCTCCGTGCTAGTAATTCCATTTCTTTTCCAATTATCGCATATTTAGTGCCACCTGAACGGCGTTAAAGTTTTAATCAAACAGATAATACCCATTGAGTAAATAGCTTTTACAATATTTATTTTCGAGTATATTTCAATGAATGAAAATTGTACAGAATTATAAGAAGAATATGAATATATTGGTAAATTTAGTAAAAATTATTATTATTTATATTTTTTGCATCTCCATATTGCTGGTCATGCGTCGAGATTATTGTTGCTCATAAATCATATTAAATTATTATAGATGAAACGAAGATACACTCAGAGACCTATATTTAAAATCACTTATCTTTCTTAATTTGAGCAATCTTCTCTATGAAAACTTTGAATCCGTTTTGAAAACACAGAATATAAACAGTACACTTTGTTAATGATTTAGAAAAAAATATATGAATCTGCACCTTAAGTTTTCCAAGTTGATGCTTCTTGAACCATACTATTACAAATTCTAAATTATTTATGAATTTAAAATATATCTTATATTAAATAGCAATAAATTTGCAAATGTCCTCGATTTCAATAAAAATAAACCTTTTTTGAATTTACTTTACATACTAAATCTTGTATTTTGAAGGTTTTAGTTCTAGAATTGGTGTGCTTTTATAATTATTATTATTTATAATTCGGTGCTTTTATAATTTTATTTTTTATCCTTGAAATTAACATATTTGTTATTTGAAATGTTAACTAAAAAAATGTTTATTAAGTTGCTAACCAAGGAACAAGGTACAGCATTTTTAAAATCTATCTGGGCTTAATCCTAAAATTGTCGAATTGAATCAATTTCACGACAGATCACTTTCTATAGTTTATAAGATTAATTTGCAGATTAAATTTTTGTTTAATTTTCAAAACTGGTAATTCTTTAAGAATTTTCGATGAAGCATAACAATTGCATCCCTTTTTCAGATTTTTCGGAGCTGTTTTAAAACAGTATACCGTGTCGATGTTTCGTATAGGGTTTGCAGTAATCACATGGCTATATGATAAGAAATTAAATGGTGATAAAAAATAATGTGGGACACCAACCAGTAACCGTAAGAGTTCCTTTTGTGGTATTGACGTTATTTTTGGCGACGCAATGGTACTTGCCATAATCCCATTGTTGTACCTTCATAATATGCAATTTCATCGTAATCTGAAACAAATTGATTTTGTAATAAATAAATTACCAGCAAGAACATTGAACGTAAATCAATCTGGCTTTTGTAAAATAAAAATTTGTTTGCTAAAGTATGATAATTAATATATGAATTTCCAGTAATTAAATGTAGCTAACAGTTACATCTGAAGAGGCGCTTATAATTTCTGCATCAAGCTGAACATTCGATCGCTCTTCTCGAGAAGATAATTAGCATTTTCAAAGCTAATTTTCAAAAATCATAATTACAACTGTCAACGAAAACCATTTTTGGATATGAATCCGTTCAATAAGCACACAATCTATATATTCTATCAACAGCAAAAATACTAATTTAAAAAAAAAGTACTTTCGGTTTAGTTCTCATACATAAAATTAAAATTACATATTTCAGATTTAGGCTTGTTTTAAAGATTGAAAGCTATACTTTTTAGTTGGTTATGGTTATCACAAGCATTTAAAACAATGACAAAATTAAATTATATTAAAATATTATTCTCTGATAATTATGGAACTGTTTTAATGAGGCATATATTGGTTTCAGTCAAGTACCTTGTAACCATTACGCCTACCAATGACCTCGGTGCGATACTTTTCTGGTGGTTCGAGACGGCGGCCATCATCTCGAATCCAATACGTGTCTGGTTCCGGAAATGCTTCAACTTCGCACTCAAGCACAGCAGGGTTTGAATTTCGAACTCGAATTGTCTGAGTGTGAACAGTAATGAATGGAGGAACTGTAAAAAATTACTCGCCTAAAATACTGAGATAAAATGGTTGTAACCAATACATTAACCAATTTTATATTTATATTTCAATAATAACATCACAGTAAATTGAACCTGAATTGAGGAAAAAGTATGCTTAAATTCTGAAATTTATGGTAGATATTGACATCATAAATTCAGACTGTTGAATTTTAGTTCTTTTCTGAATTTAAAATCCGAAAATTTTTACAGAATAAAACTTTAGGGTATTTTTTACTGTTGTATTTTACATAATTTTATTTAGTATTTTTCATTTATATTCGCAGAATGTCTAGCTGACCGGAAAATTGTTAAAACTATAGTACTTGTACTTAGGATCGGAAATTGTTTTTCTTTTATCTCAAAATATATTTTTTTCTATTTCATCTTAATTGTTTCCAAAATCGGAAAGATTTTTTACTGTTATTTTAGTTAGATTTAGCATTACTTTATTTAAATATTTTTAAAACTATCAAAATGCTCTATAAAAGTATTCAGGATGAAGGAATTATTTCAATTATGATTTAAAAAGATATTTTTAAAATATATGGGATAAATGCACATTTTGTCTTAAAATTTAAATAAAATCTAATATAATAAACATTATACGAACTTGAAAAAAGAGTAGCAAAAAATCAAAGACATCTCAACCTTAAAAAATAATAATAAAAATGAAATGAACATATATTATTTTAAATAAATTTTTGATAAAAACTTTATGATTACTTATTTTAAATAGTCCACAAAATCATTTTTTTAAACAGAAAAATATTAAAATGTCTTAAAATTTGTAGTGACACGTTTATTTTATATAAAAGCAGTAGATATATTTATGCAATCTACTTGAATAATTGCAGTAGAGTTTTAATTCATATTTATTACTTCATTCTGTGATCGAGAATAAGGTTGGTACGTGGAAAATAAATAATTGTTTTCTTCCCGACATAAATTATTTATTTGTACATTATGTGCAAATTTTCATTTCTATACGTTAATTTGGGGCACGTTACAAAAAGATGTCACAAATTGCAATATTTAAATCGACCAGGAGAAAAAATTTGGTGAAGAAAAAACGGGGACTTTCAAATTTCCTCGTCACTGGATATGACGATTCACTTTTTCTGCGAAACACTATTGCTTATAAATTGTTTGAAATGAAACCAGTCCACGCTGCACATGTGTAAGCGATTTGAAAAAGAATTAAGGGTAATGTTATATCTATGAGTAACGATAAAACTAACTAGGTATTAACTAATTGAAAACGAGTTTTCCAGGCAAATAATCGTTTGTCCGCGCATTTCACATCGCGCTGCGTTGCTGCGTTACAATGAATAAATTAACGTAATTGTTGGAACGTGCAAAGGCAAGAGGACAATGAGTGTAATGAATTATAATAAAAAAATATATTTAAAAATATTGTTCCGTACAGAGTGAAAAAAGTATTTACTTTATTTTTTTTTAATCGTTAAGAAGCATGCCAATTTTAATTCATTTAAAAATTAGTTATATATGTGTCACTGACTTGTACTACTCATACGGTTGAGTGATACTACTTAATTTATATAATTCCTGAATTTCAAAGTTTTAGACGTTAAGAAATTAGATTTAAAAAGTTTTTGAAGCCAAGTGGTAAAATTAGAAATTTTAAAAGTGCCAACAATTTAAGTAAATTATTTGTAATCTTTCAAATTTGAGAGTCTTTTTAGTGTTTTTTTTTCAGTTTCCAAACATGAAAATTTATATTTGTCTTATAATTCTTATAATTCTTAGGGTTTTGTAGCTCCGGGCAGAAGTGCTTATAGCTTTACTCGGGTATCGGTCCGACGTACTTTTTTCCTGGGCTGGGTTAAAGGCAGGTGGTGAGAGGGGGGGGGCGGTTGAACGACTTAATTCAAGACTTAATAGGCTACAAAACCATTTTTCCAGAAATTTGTCGCCTACTTTAAACAATTTTTAGATTAAAATTCGGTACCTCCATTTTCCTCGTATACTCTCTAATCTGAGGTTAGCAGTCTCTACTCTGTTTAATGAAAGATTACTCAATGCAAAAGATGAATTTTTGTCCACTTAGCCCTGTAATAAATGTGTAGAGTTTAGGCGTGGTTTACTAATTTTTAAGTTTCCTTTTTAAAGAAATCCTTTGCTTCGAACTCCACCCTTTCCTGAAAAACTGCGCGACGTTGAGTATTCTTTCGCTGAACAGAGTAACTCTCCACTCTCGTGTTGTACCTGCCCGTAGCAACATGTACACAAAATAAGATTGAAGCCCTAGATTCGCGAATTTAGCATGAAGATATTGCAACGTTTTTCATGAGATTTATTTTCCTAAAGATAAATCATCTTGAAAACTTGGAATTTAATAAACAAGAGGTTCAAAAAACCCGAATTTGATATCTCCAAACCTAAAAACCTTTAAGTAGTAAAACTCAATTCTTTTTTCCCAGATGTCGAAGGAATCGTAACGGTTGGGAAGTGACGGTGGAGGGACAGGGGAGTGGAATTAATGAGGATAGGGGAATGTTGGAAGTAGGACATGTGAGGGGAGGGGGTGATAACATAGGATCTGTTAGGGTAGAGAGTATTGTTGTGACAGGGGGAATATATAGGGGATTGGGATATTTGGGATCAATTTACTACAATCATTAAATTTTCTTTTAACAATTGAAAAGATCTATTAAAAGAAACGTATTGTATCTGCTTAAGTGAAAGCTTTGTATCCTCTCTTCCTCGCTTTGAATAAGAATCCTTTGTTGAGGGTTTCGAAATAAATTCACCTGATTGCAACACTGTTTTCTAACGACTAGGAGGAGAACTTTGGAACAAAATTAACGGCAGGCGACATAGTAGCTAACTCCCAAGTAGCCGAAGAGTTTTTCGAGTAAAGCTTTTTGCTGGAAAAGCGATGCGTCATTGTTCTACCCGTTAAGCCTGTCACATGTATTGTGCAATGATTCGTTAGCTGTCACCACAATGGCCTGTTATCAGCCCCTGCAGACACGCAGATTTTCACATTTACATGTCTGCTATGAGAACATATCAGACTCTTGTTTTCAGACAGTATTGCTCTGAATTGGCATACTCTTTAATCGCGAAAAATCATTTGAAATATATATCTTTTACTGCTTGCACCTTCAACTTATATCTATCCGGAGGAGATAATTTTTTCTTCCAGCGAGCGATTTTCTCTCTGAGAGATGAGTCTTTTCTGGAGTGCTTATCAGATAAGCCGTTGTTATAGAAGAACTATAAAAAGAAAGCTCAAGCTAATTTAAAACACTACCTACCAACCTACCTGAATCAAACGATCGATGTTTTATGATGGCGAAAAATAAGGTTTGCATCGTATTACGAGAATCTTGTGTATGAAAGTAGAGTGTAATGCATAATATAAAGTTCCTGTCTTGCGTCAACTTAGTTGAATTTTGCACTTTTCATCTTTCATTTTCTCTTTTTTATTCGCCGTATATTTAAAATATATTTTAAATCGGTCTGGACAGAAATCTGTTTCAAAAGTATATGAACCACGTCATTTTTTAATTAGTTAAATCCTCTCAATATCGAATCCATTTATTTTAGGATTGGATATAGCACAAAATGTTATTTATTTAATATGAGATGCCATTTTGTACATATTCAGGTGTGCCATTTTTAAAAAATGCGAAAATCCACACAGAAAACTATTACACAATCAAATTATATTAAACACAATATTTTTTAAGTAACTATATTTATCACGATAAAAATATTGTATGCAAATATTACAATAAAAAATGTTCACTGTGTATATAGTCTAAAGTTTTTAAATTTTTTTTGAAAAAAACACAACATTTTGATTTAAAAACAAAACGTAACTGATCAGATTTTCTATTAAGTGAATTTTTTACTTCATAAAATTAGTAAAAAATGAAATCAGTTTAATATGCGAACAAAAATTTGATTGAATCAACACAATATTTTTATTGCATTTTCTAGTGGGATTTTTATGGGATTTGCCGTCCTGTCCCGAAGGCTGTCGAAAAACTTTTGAAAAGTAAAAAAAAAATATTAACAAACTAACGATGATTTGTTTTTAAAATATAATAAGTTGATTTCATAAAAAAATACAAACTTCTTTTTTTGCCAATTTATAAAATCGTATTATCGCATTTTATCGGAAACAACGAAAGATACATTGCCGATGGAAATTATCTACACTTTTATGTGTGTAACAAGCTTAATTTTAAGACAAAATGTCATCTTATTAAAAGATATTACAAAAAAAAAGGAAATTTCTTTGTTTTCGAAAAAATTTAACACATAACTCTAAAAAGTAATAAACATTTTTGAAAGTTATTTGGCTTATTTTAAAAGTAAATCTCCATAGTATTGTGTAAAATTATTAATTTTTTTTTTAATTTTCTCCTATATTATAGAACTATCCTAATAATTTACAAAAAATACTCTTGAAATTTACTTTAAAAATGAGCCTAGGAATTTAAAAAATGTTAATGGTCACAGAAATTATAGTAGTTTTTGGAAATCAACAATATTTCACATTTTTACAGTTTTCTCCGATAGTTCAGGAAGGATTTCAAAATTTAATAATCTAGCATTTTATAAATTAACATCTAGATTGTGCGGCTTGATATCTACAGAAGGCTGTCCCAAAACTTTAAATCCGAGATTCTTCACTGTATGATCCATTTTTCCCAAAGAAAAAGTTTGCAGTCTAAAAAAGTTGCTTTTTTGTGATATCTTGCATCGTTGACGAGAAAATTTTTTTAAATTATGTTTTTAGAAGAAAAAAACATGTTGCATCCTCCAAAAACGGCTTATCCCGCATAAATCTGTTAGGATAGCTTTCTTGTATGCGCAGAAACTGTAAAGCAAATATGAAGAAAGAAGCCAGGAGATTTTTTTATTTACAAAAATATAATTTTCGAATTTTTCTCGTAAACGATGCAAGGTATCATAAAAGAGCAGCAGGTATTTTTTGTATCAATTATTTAGATTTATCAACTATTATTTTTACATTTTCGTGTACCTTTCGCTGTTTCCGAGGCAAATGCGAAAATTTGGTATTATAACAAAAAATTCTCCTGGCCACAAAAATTTGTTTGGAAAAAATATACATGTAGGCTTGAGTTTTTTAAATTGACCATTTATTTTTAAAAAATCGACTCCAGTTTGTTCATTAGTAACTTTTTCTTTTTAAATTTTTGATAAACTTCAAAAGAGGACAGTAAAACTCATCTGACTCATTAAAGAAATTTAGGGATAAAATTGTTCTTTTTTTAAATAGCGAAGTTAAAATTCAATTACTCGCACCTTCGGGGAAAAGTGTGTTTCTTGAGTCGAGATTTTTGTTCTCAAGTCTTCTAAAAAATCAACATATTTCCTCACTAAGAGATTATGGCACCTAAAGTATAGAAACCGGCACGATTTGAAATGGATTCGATTTCAACAAAATTATGTTATTGTCTAAACAACTGAGTTCTAATCATGTTTTATTTTAACTTTAAAACTTGAAATGTCGGTATTTCTTTCGCCATGAAAGATATTCTGCATTTTGAAAAGTATAATGCCACTTTGAGAGAATAATGCATAGAGGTTCCTATATCGTAATTGAAATTCTTTTCTCTGAAAGCTCCCGATAGCTCCCTGAATAGTCATGCATACGGTCTTCTCTCGTACAGTGAGAGGATTATAATATCTGAGAGGTGTGCATATAATATGACGTACATATGGATGCGAACAAATGGGAAAATCCTTTGTCTCATGCAATAATACTGTATGTACTTACATTGGACTTGGAGTCTGATCGTTTGGTTCGCGTTCGGTGGTATACCATTGTCTGCAGTGCATATGTAATCTCCGGTATGTTCACGGCTGACTTCAGTTATGTTCAAGGGATTCCCAACCATTCTGTTGTCTATAAAAATACATTTTCAAATTATTATTTACTGGCTGATTCTCTGTACAAAGAATCTCAATAATGATTATTATTATTAAAACATTATATTTCCAAGCACATATCAGAGCTATATTTTATTTTTGGGCCATTATTTATGAAGTGATACTACCTAAAAATTGGAAGTATTGAAATTATGTTCAAATTCAAATTGGTTTTTAAGTTGGCTATGTACGTCGAAGTTCTAGTATGAATAACTGAGCTTGTAACTTTTGGATTTAAAAAAAATGCGTGCTTTAAAAAGCTCTTTTCATGCACTTAAAGAAAATCATATTTACTTTTTTAAATAAAAATTTAGCCTAGATTTATCGAAATTAAAGATTAAAATCGATTTCTGATAAGTTCCGAAATCATCGATTTTTTAAAAATAGTTTTCAAAAAATAGAATTCTCCCCCTTTTAAAGCCTCCTTTGACTAAAATGTGGAAACTTTTTGTTTTGAAAAAATCGGCGCTTACAAAAGCGGGCCCCATAGCGTACCGCAAAGTTTTTCGCTGCTGCCGAGAATGTGCGTGCATTCTTTATTTTTTAAATAATCAAATATATTAAAAAGTAGAATCGCTTCCAATTTTATTTTTTAAAATATTTTCAGTGCTTAAAATAAATCTCAGCTGTCGTAAAAATTATAAATCTTAGTTTTCTTTAAAAAATGATGTATGAGAATCACATTCATTATATTTTATTCAATTTTCTTGGTTAGTCATCGCAATAAATGTCACGCTAATAATAATTAAATAACAAAACATTTTATTTCTACAAGGAAATGGCCCATTGGGAGACTTGTTCAATTGAATTGTTATTAACAATCTATATTGTCTGTATTTGATAAAGCTTAAAGTATATAAATAGCCTTAAAGAAAATTGTGAATCACCTTTGGTCAAAAAACCAATTTAATTATGAGAAAAACTCATTAATAAAGAATTAATTTATAAAATAGTACTTTAGATTTCCAGGTGGTATCACTTTCTCAATAATGACCCTTTTATATGATTTGGGAGAAGATTTTGTTTAAAATCACCATTTTGTCTTGCATAAAATCTTCTGAAATTTTAGAAACATTTTAAACACAAAAATGTTTTTTTTTTATGATTTTTATATGATTATATGCTTATTTTGAAGCAAAATTATTATAATTGATTAATAATATAAAAATGATTAACTGCCATCATTAATGTATCCTATTATAAATAATACATGAATCTTGTATAAAACATCGTATGAGTTTTGTGATATTAGGAAAACGGTAACTTTTTAAAATAATTCCTTAGCTTTTTGTTTAAAAATTCTGAGACAATTTGACAAGGTTTTGAAATATTTATGAAAACGGCTTTATCGTTAATAAAGTCAGTAAAAATGTATAAGTATTGTTGTAAAAATAAAAAAAAACCGTTTAACTTTAATCGATTGGATATTTATTCTAACAAAAAAGCACTCTTGAGCTATTACTCAGCTCTATCGAAAGATGAAAGGAAGATGCATAACACTTACCCCTATTAAATTATGAAAAGAACAGGCAAAAATATGTAACTAAATTATTTAGAAAGTATCAAAAATGGATTTGAACCCATTTCTAAATCGAAGTGGACCATAATTTTCTCCAGAAACATGAGCTAGTAGATCAAAAATATTAGTTTAAGCCAATAAAACCACTCAGAGAAAAAGTTGTCTTGAATCAAAAGCCTCATCCTCCTGCCTGTTTTATTTTGAACCACGTAAATATATTTTTTACAGGAATAGAATTATTTGGATACAAGATTAGGTGAGGTTAGTAGCAGAATGATAATTTTTCAGTGAACAAATTTCTGTTGACACAAATGAAAATCCTTTCAACCTTAAATTTGAGGGGATATTCTAATTACGTAAGGAAACATCATTTTGACACAAAAGAACATGTCGCTCAGTGAATCATTTTAAATTCAAATTTTTGAACTAAAAAATAAAATTCATATCCAATTAGGACTTTTTATAATAAGTCTGGTATGGGTCAATCTGACAATTGTCGTCTAACCATGTTCTGAAATTATAAAATTGTAATTTTTTTAAATTTTACCCAATTATTATAACTTCAGTTGATCATATATTTACTTAGTTTTTAATTTTAACTTTTATAATCGATACCCCTGATGCGAAGAAAAGTGGATTCTGGAAATTGGATTTTGCTACGGGTGCATTAAAAAAATTCGTAATCTTTTTTTTCTGCTGATTTGGTTCCCGCCCCTCCCCCCACGTAAAGTTTTTTCTATAGTAAGTGTATGTAATTTTTACATGGCTATTTTTCAATTATTATATTATTTATAATATTATATATAATTTTCCAGCGGTCCCTAATATTGACAATCAAATTTTCAATCCCGTTTCATAATTTTACTAAAAATATAACTGCATAAAACTTTCATATAATATTTTTAGGACTTTAGGAATAAATGATCCACATGTATACCTGCTCATAAGAAAATTGTTACAGTATAATTGACTTTGTTGTTGTGGATGAAAGACTAAGAAAGCTATTCAAAGATGCGAGGGCCATGTAAGGTTCTGAATGTAATACTGATCATTACCTCCTGGTCTCCAAAATAGCTTCGGTCAGGGATGGAAAAAAGAGACCAAGAAAACGAAACAAATGCGAATAAAAATTTAGAAGTTACAGCAACCGGACTTGGGAAGCACTTATAAGTAACAAGCATAAAGAGGGCGTATCAACTATGTTCCGAGGTATCATTGATAGATGAGCGATTGGAGTGTGTGGCACAGCGGTTGTAGGAAGAATGTCTAGTGGTCCGTGGTGGAATGATGAAATGCAGGCAGCCCAAAAAAAAGAATAAAGCATACGAGAGAACTTTCAACATAACAGGTTTTAGATATGAGGAGAGAAATAGACGTAAAAATGATTATAGACACAGAAAGGGGATACTCAAACGACTAGTCAAGGAAAGTAAAGATATAATTAGAACAGAAAAAGAAATGAAAATGCAAAACGACTTTGAAGGATGCCAAAAACAGATTCTTAAAAGTATGAAGAAAAGTAAAAGTACAGAGATGGTCAGCATGAAAAATAGTAAAGTTGAAATTCTACATGATGGAGACGAGATAATAGAAGCTTTCAGAGACTATTTTCAGGGTATTATTGGGAGATGAAGCTATAGGTCATCATAACTGCGATGTAGAACACGTTGCATTAAAACCCTCCATTGAGAAAGTTTGTGTCACTGAGGTTAGGGATATAATCAAGAATTTGAAAAACGGTAAAGCTTCCAGGGTATACACTATTAACGCTGAAATGCTTAAACAAGGTAGCGAGTATATGCCACATAGACTGTGCGAACTAAAAATCTATGCATCGAAGTAGAAGAAGTCCCAGGTGATTGGAAAAAAGCGATTATCGTGCCAATATACAAAAGATAGGGAGATAAAAGCAACTGCAATAATTACAGAGGTATCAGCTGATAACACGAGAATTCTAGATCAATTTAGAAATTTTATAATCCCTTCCTCACATTACTCCCTTTCCTACCGAGTGAGTCACACCAACCCTGAAAGGAAAATGGTTGAATGGTATAATAATAAAAAAAGAAATGTTAAAAACTATTTAAATCGCTAGTTTTTAGGGTTCCATAGCTAATCACTGGCCTTGAGACAAAATTACCATAGTCTGTGGACACGTAAACAGTCTATTGTAAATTGGTGGCGACCAATGCTCAAAACTGCCACCCTCTGCCATCAGTCGATCCTATATAGGCGTTCCTGTGAAATCACCTTTTTGTTGAACACTCATATTTATAGTTAAAAATCAATTACTTTGGTTGAAATTTGTTGTTTACTGAACATTTAGCTATTAAATTTTTGTTTCAAAATTATGAAAGACATTATAGAATTTTAATTGTTCATTTAGACATAAGATTTAAAAAAAGTTTAAAGGACTAGAAACATATGGGCAGTTTCTGCAAAAGAGGGAACACCTCTCCTTTTCTAATATTAGAAATATTTTTTACAAATTTTTGTTTATACAGATAAGAGATATTATAAGTTTTATGTGGGCTAAACAATTCTTGAGATCAAGAGAATTTGTTTGGTTATGAAAATTGAATTCTTGTATTTTTCTCGGAAATGGTACAAGATATCATAAATTAGTAAAAGAACTTTTTGTAGAACTCTTTTAACTGTGAAAAATATTTTCTTAAAATCTTTTCGTATCTATTGTTGTTTGCGGAAAAAATGTGAGAATTCGATTTTATGAAAAAAAATTCTCCTGGCCACGAAAGTTATTTAATCCGCATAAAACTCACAAGGTATTTTACTCATGGTAGTACACAATAAAGTCAAAAGGTATATAAGTTTAAAGAAGAAATTTTGGGTTTTTGAAAAACAAAGCCAAAAAGTCAAGTACGCATAACTCCGTAAACATTTTTTTTATCACAAATCGCAAAAATACGTATCGCCTAATTTCCTCTAAAAATCAACATAATTCGTCCCCTTTAATCGAAAATTAATTTTTTCTAATGAATATTTACTTATTACATTTTTGCTTAACAATGCATCATTTTGCGTTAAGAATTTAACATTTTGGTTAAAAATTAATTTTGTTTGTTTTAAACTTCATATTTTTACTTTGTCTTATTTTTATTTTTTAAATCTTTTTTTTAAATTTAAATTTTAGCAGAACGTTCATCTCTTTGGTTTAAAGTTGAATTACATTACAGAAAATTAGTTTTTTGTTGTTAAAAATTAGTTTTTTAACAGAAAGTTTAAACTATTTGTTTGAAAATTTCACTGATTGGTTGAAAGTTAACTTTTTGATTCAAAATTTTTGAAATTGTAATTTGTTGAAAATTCGTCTTTTGATAAAAAAATTCATCTCGTTTGGTAGAAATTTAATCTTTTTTAGTTAAAAATGCAACTAATTGGTTGTGAATTCGTATTTTAATGTTGGGCTACAATGTTAATTCATACGAAACAGTAAGGTTTTACTGAGATGGGTGATTCTAACGACTTAATTAAAATGAATCCAATACAGGCTATCATATCAAAAGAGCATGATCATCACCTATAAGTGATAAAAATGTTAAACTAAAAAGGACATAAGTGCCAGCTTGAACTTGTTTATCGCAAACCCCCATTTTAACTGAAATAGAAAAAACAGCTAAAAATTGTTAATATAATATTTGAGAAGGCTATAAAAACCTATTCAGTAAGTGCATGTCTCCTAATTTTACTTATTTTTAATAAATGAGAAAAGAAAATTACATTTATAGACTCCCTTTAGAATCATTCCATTCGATGTTTGCCATGTAATGTTCGGCGGTGGATTTCCATGGGCTCCACATTCCAGACGTACAGGTTCTCCCTCATGTACTGTGTAAAAAAGGTTCATGCGGGTAGCTGAAAAAAATGTATAATATAATTATTTATTTACTCTACTTTTACAAACTCTTTCTCAATACTTTTTCCTATCACATCATGATTTCCTTTAGCTACAATTAAGTTTCATCATTGATCCTCAATTACTTGTATCTTGAAAGAGTTATTCTGAAAATAGTCGGAAGATCAATGTTTGGAGAAAGTTAAATTGCAACCTAAACGAAAGACACCTTTCTAATAAAAAAATATTTTAAAACAAGTTTTACAAAGATAATTTTTTTAAAATTGAAATACTATTTGGCTTTACCAATTACTGATCTAGAAAATTTAATTTGCTATTCTTTGTATATCACTGAATCTTTTTAATTTTATTATTCAATGAATCATGTTCTAACTGTTAGTTTTTTGAAAATGATAAAAATTGTGATTTCAAAAGTTTGGTAATGTATTTCATACATAAATTTTGTTACTTGAGGAAAATCCCCGTGGTATTTAAACTGGAGAATACAGCCTTGTTAGTTACGAACAATTTACTTTGAACGTGACTATAAAAGTGGCACTGCAGTTGTTACTTGAAACAAACTCAGAGCAACTTTAACAATCGTAAAATCCTTAATCCTGATTGTACTACAAGCAATGCTTTTACTAGAGGTCTTGAAGTTTAATTTCACAAAATTATATATATCTTCTGTTCTGCGACTCTACATCTGACGCCGTCAAGGTGGGCGCGAAATATTGAATATTGAATGTCTGCACAACAGGATTATTTTGGGTACAGCACATAGAGCCGCAAATGGAAGAGATCCTCTCCTTAAAATGGTCAGAAAGTATGAAGAAGAGGGCAAAGGAGCGTTTCTGTACAAAGCAGCGGAGGAGGCTGCTGAAACACTCGGACTTAACTT